>JAXIVJ010013519.1:0-36966 GCA_036785665.1 Chirona hameri | reverse complement strand
ACCAATGAGTACATACACAATTATCTCAACACAGTGTCACCAAATTCAGCCAGCTAGGTGTCAAGGATGTATATTACGAGCGAGGCCGAAGGCCGAGCGAAGTCTTACCAAACTTGCGGGGAAAACAATATTGAGCGGCCTGATATGAAATATGAAATATGAAGAGAGCAAAATTCTTTGGACCCAAAAAGTCCAGAAAATGACACAAATTCTAAGGCTGTTAAAGGAAATAGTTCACCTTCGGAACATTTTTCAGAACACGATTTTATTATATTTTTTAATACAGTTTTTTCTTTCTTTTCAAAATGGTCCTATATCGCGCCAATTCAGGACAGAAGGTCGTAAATTATTAATGTTATGGTGTGCGTTATTGGTCTGCGCATGCTCAGACTAGTGCTGGCACTCTCAGACGGTACGGTATATCATATATGCGCCGCATTCTTTCGCCAAAAAGTCAAATATCTTCGGCTTGGAGAGTCCTTTCAGCCAAGAAAAGTTGCAGATAAGGATTTCTCAACACGGGCTACAAAACTGCTATTTCAGTTCAAAATCCCATGTTGAAGGTGAACTATTTCTTTTAACACGACAATGACTGCTCACAGAACTGACAAAAATTAAATAATTCAATTATAAATACATTCCACTAACTAACCAGAAACTCGAACATAAAGCGAGACGCGGAACAATAAATACCCTGCCGTCGGTGACGAAGAATGCCACTGCACGGGAGTGAACGCAAAGGCTGTACAAATCTGTATTATTCTTGATTGAAACACGAACGCCATACTTGCCGCGAATGCCGTGCATCCATATTTGGTATATTATTCCAAATCTGGTAGTGACCTTCATTTGTTGGTATGTTTTCTAGTTTTTATAGTATATTTTTTAGTATATACTATAAAAAAAACTTTGGAGTACCCAGTGTTCTATTGCTTGGGCTGAACCATTGTTTTACATTCGCGTGACGGCAGGACTCTGACTCAGAGAGTATGCATATAGTGTTGATAAACAATACAAATTTACAGCCTTCTGTCCTGAATCGGCGCGATATAAGACCATTTTTGACAATATAAAAATAAATTGTATTAAAAATATAATCAAATCGTGTTTGGTAAAATTTTCCAAGGTGAACTATTTAAAATTTGATGAGGTTTGATCAAATTATTGCTGCATTTTTGTCATATAGCTCGGCTTACCGTCTCCCAACAACGCGAACCGTCCGATGAGCGGTGCATTCCACGTTGCAAGACCGCAGAATAATAGTGCAAATTTGTTCCTGCTTTTACTCCATGTCTTTAAAATGATGCAGTATGCTTAAAGGATGCATACTGTGGTTTCAGATCGAGGACCTAGCCGAGACCCAGACGTCCAAAGAAGTGGACGAGCTGGAGCGATCCGTTGGGCCCGTCACTGTGGAGCCAGCGGCACCGGTCACCCCGGCTGAGCAGATATCGGGTGGTGGGTCCAGTCTCGCGCAGCAAGCCCTGGCGTTCGTGGCTGGTTACGTGGCTGCCAAATGTCGAGATCTGGACCCGACACTCGGGAGGCCAACGAGCGAGGCGCCATCCAGCCGTCTTCCTGGATCCGGGCCGTCAGCCTGTGCAGCCTGATGGTGCCGTCGCCAGCGTGGATGAGTGTGGTGGAGGAATTCGAGCTGCTGTTCCACCTGGCGATGGGTCGCAACACAGATCGGCAGCTGGGCATAGTTGGCCGTCTACTGGCCGATCTGCTGATGAAGCGATCAAACCTGGATCGCCGGATCGCCCGCAAGTTGGTCACCATGCGTCTACATCTGCGAATCAGGTGGCTGAACCAGGATAAGACGGCGGCAGCAGCGACACGGCGCGCCGCCAAGCAGATCCGCCAGCATGCGAGGGGCGGCAGATGAGCTGTCACCACGCGTCTGCATCTGCGGATCAGGTGGCTGAACCAGGCCAAGACGGCGGGCAGCAGCGACACTGCGCGCCGCCAGCCTGTGTCCACGGCTCATAGGACTGGGCGGCTGTGTTGTGCCCTGTCGGACTGGGGAGCGGTCTGTCAGCCGCGGGGTCATGTGTTCACGGCTTAGAGGACTGGCGGCTGTGTTGTGCCTTGTCGGGATTGTGGAGCGGTCTGTCAGCCACGGGGTCATGTGTCCACGGCTCAGAGGACTGGCGGCTGTGTTGTGCCCTGTCAGACTGCGGAGCGGTCTGACAGGCCGCGGGGGGTCATGTGTCCACGGCTCATAGGACTGACGGCTGTGTTGTGCCCTGTCGGACTGTGGAGCGTGGCTGAGGAGAGTGAAAGCTTGCGGAATACGGTCCGCGATTCAGGCGGTTTCTACGCCGGATGAACAGTCGCCGATAAAGACCGCAACGGCGACGGGTAGACGATCCCGGTTCAGGTAGCTACGGCGGCGGTGTGAACAGTCTTCGCTTCGAGCGGCGGGTGGACGGCCCCGGTTCCGGTGGCTCCGGCGGCGGATGGAGGTTCGGGCGGCTTGATACCAATTTGTGAGTCGCAATGCAGTATATTATACGGCCACGTCGATACGTGTCTGATAGTCGCCATTTCAAACCAGTTTTGATGTAGGGGAAGTATCAGCAAACCACCGTAACCGTCTACAGCGCCCGCAAGATGACTCACCGTGGCATGTATTGTGAGGCGCGAGGGAGTGTAGGCACCAATGACGTCACGCTAATGTTAAACGAAAATGGCGCTAAAATTGCCGGAAGGTTCTACCTCTCTTATACGGCCTTGGACCAAATGCTGCAACGCTGAGTGTAAAATTTATAACTTCGTTGGTTGTGAATCACTCCAAAATAGCGTCAGACGCGACGTGCGTATAGTTCGTAAATCCGTTGTCCGATGTATATACGCGTAAGAGAGAGGGCAAGGTTTTGTGTGACAAGTGCAACTTTTTCCTACCAATATAATTTGGTATCACATATGGAAGCTCCATGCTTTCGACTTGTGGTCATTTCTGACGCATATGATTCAAACACAAAGCAGGCTGTGCTGCTTTAAGTAAACCTACACTCTGGCGTAAAAGTGCACGTGGACAGCATTAGGTTAATATTAGGTTCTTTTAAAGTATTTGGTGCATTATTTAATAAACAACCGCTCATATCTCAATCTATCGGAAAACACTGTGTGCATCTGAGAGTAAGGTGCCTGGGGTGAATTAATTGTTATTTGCTGACAAGGCAACTGACCGTGCAGGAAACTCAGTCACATAATTATAATAGTTTTTGTTGATTTGGTTTGAAAGTTGATTGATAAATCAAAATGCCTAAATCACGGAGAGATCGAACAGGTAAGGTTTTCTTCTATAACTTATTGGGAGAACATGATATGGTTTTGTTTTGGACAGAACAAGTTAACATGTGCTCTGGAGGGGCTGCGGGCCTCTGCAAATTGCGGCTCATTAAAAGCTGGATATATTCTGTGACTAGTTTGGGTTGATGCCAGGGGTATGACGTTGCACTGGAAAATATGCTGATCACGTTTGATTTGTTCCAAGACTGTTCACTACATCTGCACAAATATTGTTTCTAAAGGAGAAAAAAACTCATAATAATGTGTATTTTTATAACTCAACACAGTTTTGTACTTTTGCTAGCAAAATTAGGCTAATTTTGTGTGTGAACATATTGAAAATGGCTGAACAGGTAATAGTTCAGTAATTCACCTCCCTAGGCCTAGGTTAAGGTTCTTCTTGAGGTCCCTAATAGAAGAAGGGTCCTATTAGGGAAGAGAAATATTATTTTATTCTATTTTTCTTCTATTACTGTCAGCTGACTGCCAGCAGTCACCTGACATTATTATTATGACAGACTGAAAAGTGTACCAGTAATACCAAAGCTATGACGTCTCACGTCACCAATAATAACTTAATCAAACCTAACCTAACCTTACAGCAATTACTGTTTCAGGGACCCACGTTTATAATGCTCCGCTCACATTCACTCTGTGCTGCAGCCTACCGGGGGCTGTCGCCTGTCACCCCCAGACCATCTCATAGACAAAACCAAACCCTACAGCATAAAGAAGTCTGATGTATTTAGGCCTAGCCTATTAATAATAACAGCTTTGTTGGAAAAATATGGAAATGTTGCTGTGATGTCAAAGTGTTACTGATAAATGTATTTTTGGTGACATCATAGCTTTGGTATTACTGGTACACCTTTCTGTCATTCATAGTAATACTCTCTTCTTCTATTATGGACCTCAAGAACACCACAAAATCAGGAGGTGAATTACTGAACTATTACCAAAAGCATTTGCAAAAAGCTAGTTTTGAAATGTATTTTTAACTTACGTTCCAAACAATAGCTTACGTTCCAAACAATGAGACATCAAATAAAGTGCATTGCAAAGTAAAAACATTAAATGTTATGAAGATTTTGGGAACCCATGCTAATATACCATCACTATTTAGCATTAACTGGTACCATTTTCTTGCAACATCATAACACCCTGGCTCACTAGCGGTCCCTGGCGGCCAACTGCTGCAAAAACTCCAGTTGATATTTTGAGCCTGAATTACACACACTGTGACTGGAGGGGGGTGGATTCCGCCCTCCCCACCTAAGATCTTGGCCCCCATAAGGGTCAAACTGGTGATAATCCCACTGCATTTTAGATGCTACAAAACTTAACTATTTGGTCACTATGCATCTTTCATGACACTATTATGTACCTGTTACGTTATTTAGAATGTATCTTACCTAACAATGTTGTGTAATACTTCAGTAACACACCTCCCCAGTTGATCGTAGTCTTGAGGTACCTACCTATTAGAAGAATTAGTCAGCTGATGGTATATTTTATTGCAGTGCAAATGTACAGTAATACCAAGGCTATGTCATGTGATGTCATATGTATCTGGAGGTTATTACTGTCGCTCGCGTATTTTATTTTCCTGCTATGCCAAAAAGTAAGCAGGAAACTGCGGTGTGTTACCAAAAACCAGTGAGTTGTATTGTATTGTATTACTGTCGTAGATCAATCCACACATTGCGTGGCGATTACAGCTCAGAGGCAGGTAAAATCATGCAGGTACAAATCAAACGAACACTCATGTCATTCACACTTATATACACGACGCAATCACCCGCAGCCACACGCAGTATCTCCGCAGTCAACATCGGTGCGTAGCTTCACTATTCAGTAGCGCGGCTCTGACAGCGCGGGCGAAGCCGTTCCGGCGGCCGAAAATAACTAGCGGCGAAGTTCAGGATTTTTTTTTGGAGCCGGTCGAAATTCTTTTGTGTCCCGTTACCGTATACTGTGAGACAGTATCGGACCCGGGAAACTACCAGCGCTGTTACAATCGTCCTGATGACGCCGTCGGGGAGACAATGACGTACGTGGGAAAGACCCATCAACACACCAACGCATCTGCGGCTGAACTCGGACACATGAGCTTCCCAGGACAGGGTGCCATCAAGGACGACTCCCAGATTCCCCACCTGCGCGCACGGCTGCAAAGCTGCGTCCCGAAACTCTACTTTAAAGTCAGGCATGTTGCGTAAATTTTGACGGCTGCCGAACACCATGAGTTGTGTTTTGCCGGCGTTCACCTTAAGAGCCTGTGCACATAACCAATCATTTAGTGACGCCAGCGAAGCTTCTATGCGCGAGATGAGACCCCTGAGGTCGCTCTTCGGACCGCTCACCAATACCTGAGTGTCGTCGACATACTGAAAGACAGCTTCGTCACCTGGTACAGTGGCAAAGTGCCAAGTCGTTGGAGAACATTGTGAAAAGTAATGGACCTAAAGCCGAGCCCTGGAAGACACCCATGGTATTGGAGAATGGCCGCGACAGCACCCTGCGTCTGGACCCATCCTTCAGAGACACACTGTGTATGTCCCTGAAGATAGGCGGCGAACCAGGAGGTCTCAATGCCGTGAATTCCCAGTTTTTTAATCAAAAGTTCGTGATCAATCACGTCAAAATATTTACTTAAATCTATAAGGCCCATCATTGAGATCTCCCCCTATCGGTGGCGGTAAGGATACGGTCTGTGACGGACATAAACGGGGTCTCGGTGCAGTGCCGGGGGCGAAAACCGTGCTGTGATGACGCCAGAAGATGGTTGTGGGAGAGATAGCTGTCGAGCTGCTGGTGAACGACGCGTTCTACAACTTTCATGATAACGGGGACTAAAGAAATGGGCCGGAAGTTAGAGGGGTCAGAGGGATTGCCGGATTAGTAAATGGGGTGGATAATGGAGTGTTTCCAAGGATCAGGGATGTCAGATTGGGTGATGGATGTATTGACAATGTGCAGGATAACGTCACCGATAGCTGGGAATCCTGCCCTTAGCATGCGGACACACACGTCGTCAGCACCGCTGGCGGTCGAGCTCCGCACGCCAAAGACCGTGCGTCCGAGCTCCTCAAGAGAGACGACACTCAGTTTGAAGCTGCACGCCCCAACACGGGGCAGCCCCCCCCCCCCCCTCCCCCGGAGTTGACGATCCCCATGGACCAGTTGTCTACAAGATGGTCTGGGGGTCCGGGGGGTTGCCCCCCCCCCGTAGGTTCCGCAGCGCAGCGAGCGAATGCGAGCGGAGCGTTCTAATCGTGGGTCCCTGCGACCGTAATTGCTGTAAAAGTCAGGACAGGTGTGTTTATGTTATTAGTAATATTAGTATAGCAAATATATGTGAAAATAATGTTAAAGCTCATTTTGTGATTATTTTCAGTTGCTCTAACAAAGACCACAAGTCGTAAGGGATCAGACACCAAAGCCAAACTGATCGACGATGTGCAGCAGTGTGTGGACGAGTACGCACGTCTCTTCGTCTTCTCCGTGCAGAACATGCGCAACGAGCGGTGGAAGGCGCTGCGTGCCGAGTGGAAACACAGCAGGTATGGCAAGCTAATGGGTACAGTGACCATCGCCTGTATGGGTACGGTGACAACACCAGCTACTAGCCGGGATGCCGGGCAGACGGGGTGGCGAACCGAACTCTCGTACTGAACTATACACCAAACTTACGTGCCAGACTCCGTGCTCTTGTCTGGCCGCTGGTGCACGAACCTCCCGATAAACGCCAGCAGTGCTGAGCTACCGGGGTTGTTTTTACGACATATAAATTTAGATATAAATCTTGGTTTTTACCAGCTCAGGCTTAGCTGTCGAAGGTTGTACATTTTCCTGGTGACTGGCAGACATGCTCCACGCGTACCCCCAGGCGTTTTACCTTTGCATGCAGATTGTGGCAACGGACAATGCGCTATAGCACCAAGACGCATTGCAACGTATTGCTCCTTGCTTACTTCTTCACAGGTTTGTTTTCCGTCGATCAAAGATCGGATCTGATCCGTAGGATCCATAGGATCTTTGGCTATTTTCACGGTGTGCTGATACTTTGATCGACGGAAAGAACTTACATGTGAAGAAGTAAGTAAGGATCAATACGTTGCAATGCGCCTAAGTGCTAGGTATAGCGCAGTGTCCGTTGCCACAATCCGCATTCAATGGTACAACGCCTGGGGGCATGACCCATGTCTGGTGACTGGTCAAGTGATACAATTAGGTATTTCAATTTCTGGGGTGTTAGCATGATGGTCATTAGCCATTCTGATAGCCATCTGGTCATTAGGTCAATACACATTTCCGACGTGATGGTGTTTGGAAGGTGTTTGCAAGATTGCTAGTAAAGCTTTTGTCTCTGACAAAATATTGCCGCACTTCGTCTTGTTTCTCTTCATCGTGATTGTAGTGACTAGTGACAATTCGTTCCTTCCAGATTTTTCTTCGGCAAGAACAAGGTGATGGCGCACGCGCTGGGCAAGACAGAGGAGACTGAGCACAGAAAGAATCTGCGCAAGGTCTCAGAGCTGCTGGTCGGACAGTGCGGGCTGCTCTTCACAAACAAAAACAAGGAGGAAGTCTATGAGTAAGTATCCGCAGTCACATTGGCGGAAACGTACCAGTGTTGCGTAAAACAGATTCAGCTTGAGTGACTCCTTTGCTCTCTATGTTGATGGCGACAATACGACGCCCAACCAGATATCTGCATTACCAGTAAAACGCCTTTTTGGGCGATAACCGAGCGGGCGCGCACTGGTAAAGCTAAAACAGGTTTGAAATATGAAACGGTTTGGAGCACACATGGTAGTAACACATAGTCCTTTTAGTCTTTTTAGTCCCCATAAAAATTGCCAGGCCTCCATGCATGCCAACATAAAAAATTAAGCTTTATACATAGCTTAAGCTTAGCATAGCTTAAGCTTTGTACATGATCTCCTTTCTCGAATCGGCCAAAAGGGAGTACGTCCTGAGCGCTGCATGCTTCAGCGTATACACAAAACGAATGCTTTGATAAATCAAGCAATTTTTGATTAATTATTTGGGTTCATTTCGACGTCTGCGGGTGCCACGGGCTGTGGTACCACCCCTATCAGAACGCACCATAACAAAATCAAAATGTATTTGATGGTCCTATCTAGTGGTGAAAACCTGATCTCAATCGGAGCAGTGGTTGCAAAGTTATTAGCTTCCGAAAAGCGTCTGTATGGCCGGGTCGGGCCGGGTCAAATGCAAATTTGGCTAGTAAGTTGAGAAACCTCACGGGCGCTTCGCGCTCGCTCGGTAACTATTTGATAAGCGTCTGTCTGTCTATCCGTTCAGTTTATTCGATTGCGGCTAATTGCCGATTGGGACATTGCGATTTTGCAAAGCGACAACAGCTGAGAGGCGCGCGCTATTTGGCTCGGGGCGCCTCCGCGCGGAGAAATGGGATGCGATCCGAGCCGCGGATGCGGCCGGTGCCGCGTGCAATGAAATCTTCACCCTGTACGCCGTAGGAATTTGGCTGGGTTACGTGACAAAGGGGTATTGAATCGTCACAAGATAATTGAACGACCTATCTTTTGAAAGCAGTTGCATCCAATTCGGTTGGACAGAATCGGAGATATAACTTCCCGAAAATGGGTCATTTAACACGTGAACCCTATGGGCTAGTACCAGACTGGTTATTGACCTGGAGGCACCGGCAGTGTCAGAAAAGTGGCCCGTTTCTCCATTTTTCTGGACTTGGAAGTTTTGTTCCGTGAAAACTTTGACTGTAAAGAATGATTGTGTTTTATTCTGCGGGTGCAAATGGCTGACGAGCGTAAAACAATAGACTGAGACTTGACTTTCCGAACAATGGCCGGAACGTGAGTGATGCGACACAAATTGCCATAGGCGTAGGAACGGGGGGAGGTCCGTGGGGGCCATGCCCCCCCCCTACACTCTTCAGGCGGGGGGGGGGGGGCAGCAATGTTAATTGCCCCCCTCCCCCACTTTTGAACATTTCTCCTTCAATCACTGATATTGGTTCGATATGAATGCTTTAAAGTTGCGAAAATAATGATGAATTCACAACCCCGCAATACCAATAAGTCATAACCCATAAGCGTAAGAACCAGGGGGTCGGGGAGGCCAAGTCCCCACTTTTTAGGCTGGGATCCAACAATATTAACAGCTCCCTACTTTTGAGCGATTTCTAATTCTGCAATCACTGATATTGGTTCGATATGAATGCCATAAAGTTGGCAGAATAATTATTAATTCACAACTTCACAATCATAGGCGTAGGAAAGGGGCTGGGGGGCCGCATGGGCTCCCAATTTGAAGCTGGGGGGGGGGGGCAGTAATGCTAACTGCCCCCCCCCCCCCCACACACACACACTTTTGAGCGATTTATCCCTCATCGATCACTGATATTGGTTTGAGATGAATGTCTTTAAGTTGGGACAACAACTATTTCACGACCTCGCGTAGGGAAGGGGGCGGGGTCACATGCCCCACTTTTTAGCCTGGGGTGGGGGGACAATGATAACTGGCCCCTCACATTTCAGCGATTTCACCTTCTTCGATCGCTGATATTGGTTCGAGCTGAATGCCTTAAAGCTGGGGCATAACGATGACTTCATAACCCCGGAATGCTATAATTCCCATAAGCATACCTAAGAACCGGAGGGGGAGGTCAGGGTCCACGTTTTAGGTCGAGGGAGCCAACAATGTTAACTGGACCCTCACTTTTGAACGATTTTCCCCCTTCGATCGCTGATGTTGGTTCGGTATAGGTGCCTTAACCGTCGCCCTGGTGTGGAGGGGGGGTCATTTTGCCCCCCCCCCTGAGGTGTTTCGAGAATAGCGGGAAAACTGCGGCGCACAGCGCCGCCAAATTTGGTACAGCTGTGTGGGCATCAATTATACATACTATGTACAATTACATAATTAATTACATTTCATAAACACAGACTCGCACATTTAGTATAGATTGCAAAAAGTTGCGCAAATTTCGAAAGTGGTGCATATTGTTATGACAGAAGAAGAAAAAAGAAGTGCTTCGAAAAAAAAATTAACTGTAAAAGTTTGAAACTTATGATAAAGTACTTATTTATAAAGTTAATAAGTACAAATGCAATTATTTTCTCATCGTTGCTTTCACAACTAGCATGATATTGTCCGTGGGGAAGTGTTCGTTCGCTGGTTCAGTAACGCTGCTTTTAACACATGCTTCCTTATGAAGCTATTTGACATAGCGCTGAATTTTTCGACACAGCGCTGAATGACAGGACAAAACATCAATTATATTCGGCAGGAGAAACTTTACAACCAGAGTATGCTGCAGGGATGTAGGAACGTCACGAAAAATGTGTCTGGTCTGTGGTCTGTGGTCTGTGGTCTGTGGTCTGTGGTCTGTGGTCTGTGGTCTGTGGTCTGTGGTCTGTGGTCTGTGGTCTGTGGTCTGTGGTCTGTGGTCTGTGGACTGCGTGTGCGTGTGCGTGTGCGTGTGCGTGTGCGTGTGCGTGTGCGTGTGCGTGTGCGTGTGCGTGTGCGTGTGCGTGTGCGTGTGCGTGTGCGTGTGCGTGTGCGTGTGCGTGTGCGTGTGCGTGTGCGTGTGCGTGTGCGTGTGCGTGTGCGTGTGTGTGTGTGTGTGTGTGTGTGTGTGTGTGGGTGTGGGTGTGGGTGTGTGGGTGTGTGAGTGTGGGTGTGTGGGTGTGTGGGTGTGGGTGTGTGGGTGTGTATGTGTGTGCGGGCGGGCGGGCTTTTGGGTACCCTGTCCCCCGCAATCCACCGCCCCTGCTCTGCACATCCCAACATCATCATTATGACCAAGTACGGCTTCAACAGCATTATCATCCAACATCGTACATTTCCCGACGAAAGTGATAACAGTAAGGTTTGTGGGACGAATATTTCGTAGGCATTTGATGGTCTACAAAAGGTCACGAACATGAAACGTGAATGTCTGAGCGACGGGACGTTTGACCTTCGCTACGCTACTACCACCGTCCTGCCCTCCCTGCCCCTCTTGGCATTTGACTGCTGACGACTGCTGACGCAAACTGGGCATATTTACACCAGCAACACATAATTGTCGACAACCAGCAGAACTTAACGTTTATATTTCCATAAGTCGTAAACTTCAATAACCTTTCAATTACCATGCCCTTTAAATGTGATCGTCTGTGACCCCTCCGAGGTACAGTGCGTGGCTCGCCTTCTATGCAGAGCGTGTCGTGAGAAATCACTGATATTTTCCTTTCCTCGCGTGAGACAAATGTTACGTCACGCCGGGCTGACGTGAGCAGCCCCCACCAGTAACGGTTGGCAGCACTTGGGCGTTTGGGCGTTACAAACCTACTACACCATAGGGTTCCTATGTTAAATCGATGATTTTCAGACAAGGCTGCCTCGTAACCTATGGTATATATTGTAAATCCGACTTCTGAAACAGATAGCTACAAGCCTCAGCTACAACGTTTTTATTTACCATTTTTCGATATTCCGGGCGTAAAAGGTTAAATGTTAAATGGGCTTGGGGGTTAAAAAATGTCGGAACGACCGCTGACGGCTTCCAAATGCTACTACAGGTACTGAAATATACACCTATTTTTTATTTTATATTTACCTATATATATATTTGTATATTTACCTATTGTCTCGCTGTTTTTTATATTCATTTTTTTCGGAAGGGCTCCCTCTTATGATTTCATAGAAGTCCAAAATTATTTGTTTGCCCATAAGCCAGCGAGCCGGGGGACCGTCCTCAATCTTTGGGGACGATACACTTCGCCACTAAATTCTGCCAATGATTGGAATTGCGCGATCGGATGTTGGGGTCAGGGCCAGCGCAACAAGCTTAGCTTAGCGTGGGTCCTGATCTCGGAAATCCATCCCATTCAAACATTCGGATTACATTTATCAAAAACTCTAGATTTACCTATTGTCTCGCTGTTTTTATATTAATGTTTTTTTTTTCTCGGAAGGGCTCCCTCTTATGATTTCATAGAAGTCCAAAATTATTTGTTTGCCCATAAGCCAGCGAGCCGGGGGACCGTCCTCAATCTTTGGGGACGATAAACTTCGCCACTAAATTCTGCCAATGATTGGAATTGCGCGATCGGATGTTGGGGTCAGGGCCAGCGCAACAAGCTTAGCTTAGCGTGGGTCCTGATCTCGGAAATCCATCCCATTAAAACATTCGGATTACATTTATCAAAAACTCTAGATGGGGGGGGGGGGGGGGTCAGCTGCCCTCTCTGCCCCTCTTGTGGCGGTCCGCGGGATTAGGGTGGAAAGGCAGGGGCTGTGGGGCAATTTGCCGAGTTCATTCTATAAAAAATGTGCTGTAGAGCAGAGAAGTGTGCCGACATACAAGTTCGTGATGAAAGACAGGAAAGGTGTGTAAATTGTTCTATTTGCTATACATATATTGCAATATGGGTGTTCAGTATTGTGCCCACTTATTTATTTTGCACCGCAGGCGCTATTTTTTTTTTGCGCTGTGATTTTATAGATTTGCTACGCTACCCAAAGCTGACCGAATACTTCATTTTACATCGACAAATTCGGCCATTACTTTTACCATTCTAAGTTCCGCCAGATCGAGGGGCAAACAGATGGGTTTACCCTCTTCTTTTTGACAGGGGTCAACTGCGCCCCCATCCCCGAATCTGTCACACCTGTAGATGACATGTAGATGATAAAAATGCTAGCTTTGTTTGCGACATAAATTGAATAGTGCAGACCCTGCCGCTGGTCAATGTCAATTTTGATGGTGCGGTGCGAACCGCTCTCCGGCTGAAGGAGGCGGCTTTCCGGCGGCTGCGGAGAAATCCCGGTCCGGCGGTCCAGGCGGAGTTCGCGGACAAGAGACGTGCTTTTAAATCTGTATCTAGCTCTAAGTACTTTGAATATTTACGAAAGCTCACCGATGACTTTAAAACAAACCCAAAGCGCTATTGGTCATTTTTGAAATGTATAACAAAGAAATCTAGCATATCGCCGGTGTTGTATAACTCTGACCGTACACTCGTGTCGGATGACTTGGATCGCGCGGACTCTCTGAACGAGGCATTTGCCGCCAAGTTTACCGATCCGCTTGTGAAAAGCTACCCTGATGCACCGACATTCCCAATCCAGACAATGAGTCAGCTGCATGTATCTGAGGCTGCTGTGCGAGCTGCGCTGGCGATGGTTAGTCCCAATAAGGCATGCGGGACAGACATCAGTGCTCGCATTATCATCGAGTGCGCGGATGAATTAGTCATTCCGCTCACTAAGATATGTAACCTTTCGGCCATGTCTGGTGTCTTCCCTGAGAGATGGAAGCGGGCAAATATTATACCATTATACAAGAAAGGCGACAAAAAAGAGCCTTCAAACTACAGATCTATTTCCCTGCTTCCTCTTTTCGGGAAGGTATTGGAGCGTGTTGTGTTCGACGAGCTATTTTATCATGTATCACCGGTTTTGAGCCAGCAGCAGCATGGTTTTATTCCTAGGCGTTCGTGCAGCACGAACTTAAGTGTTTATCTTAAGCACGCGTGGGAGGCCATATCGGACGGTTACCAGACGGACGTCATTTATTTACACTGATTATTCGGCCGCTTTTCAGAGCGTCAACCATGCGCTTCTCATTCATAAGTTAAAACACTCCTACCATTTGAAGGAGCTCGCACTGAAATGGTTCGTCTCGTATCTGTCCGATAGACGCCAGAGAGTTATCGTCAACGGAAAAACCTCCGACTGGCAACCGGTCATCTCCGGTGTTCCAGAAGGATCACTGTTGGCTCCCCTTCTCTTTTCGATGTTTATTAACGATCTACCGTGCCAAATAGAATCCGGCTGCCTTCTGTATGCCGATGATGTCAAAATTTTCCGTAAAATCACCACTCCATCTGACGGACTGTTGCTGCAGAGGGATCTTAGCCATCTGGCAGCGTGATCCGTCAGGTGGGGACTGGCTCTCAACCCTGCAAAATGCAAATCGTTTACGATGACTCTCAGGCGTGCACCCGTCCAGACCAAGTATTTTATCGCTGGTACCGAGCTGGAACATGTGAGTAAGATCAGGGACCTGGGTGTAACGATGGACACCAAATTAACTTTCGCACCACATGTATCGGATACTGTCAGCAGGGCCAACCGTGCACTCGGCCTCCTTATCCGCTCTTTCCAAGTAGGTACCAGCAAGTCAAAATTCAACCGAAGCGCAGTACTGGCTGCGTACTTCGCGAATGTGCGATCGATTTTAGAATATTGCAGCGTGGTCTGGGCGGGGGCGGCCAACTCCCACAAGGTGCGGGTCGATCGAGTGCAGCACAAGTTCCTCATTTGGCTGCTAGCTCACACTTCCTCCGGACAAACGAATGATCTTTCTTATGGTAGCCTTCTGCTCCATTTCAAAATTCCATCTTTAGCACAACGCAGAGTGCAGCATGACATGCTCTTCCTGAGGAACATTATGAGGGGGAGAGTGGATTCTCAGGTTCTGCTCAACTCTTTTCCTCTGCACGTGCCGCCTCGATCGACCCGCACCCTCACCCTGTTCGCCGTGCCTCGAGCTCGAGTCAGAACTATCGAATCAGGGATGTTCTGCAGGATCCCTAAAGCCATGAATGTTTTCTTGGCCAGTCATTTGAACGTAGACATCTTTCATGACAGTTTTCGTTTTTAGAGCTCTCGTGATCAGGTACGTTTTAACCGCATAGTCATCATCACTTCGTTCATCATGTCATTCATCTTCTATTTTTATAACGACTTTAGGCTGTGATATATGTGTTGTGTTTCATGTCTTTTATCTTTTTGACTTCGCCTGTCAGTGGAGTATGACTCTGTTGGCGATGAAAGCAAATAAACAAATTTTCGCTAAGCAAAGCAAGCAATAATCGCCTCTAGTTATACAAATTGATGATACACATCTGGACAGTGATTCACTGACCATTAGAAATGGATGTTTATTCATCGCCAGAGCACACGTGAAAATCATTGCATAAGGTCTATGATTGATTAAGACGAAATTGTGAAAAAATACGTCACACAGCTGAAAACGTGAGATAATGAGCAGGCTAATATCTGAGGGGGGGGGGGGGGGGCGAAATGACCCTTTTGCCCCCCCCCCGGATTTTCGACTGTTTTTTTTGGGTACCCTGCCCCCCGCAATCCACCGCCCCTGCTCTGCACATCCCAACATCATCATTATGACCAAGTACGGCTTCAACAGCATTATCATCCAACATCGTACATTTCCCGACGAAAGTGATAGCAGTAAGGTTTGTGGGACGAATATTTCGTAGGCATTTGATGGTCTACAAAAGGTTACGAACATGAAACGTGAATGTCTGAGCGACGGGACGTTTGACCTTTGCTACGCTACTACCACCGTCCTGCCCTCCCTGCCCCTCTTGGCATTTTACTGCTGACGACTGCTGACGCAAACTGGGCATATTTACACCAGCAACACATAATTGTTGACAACCAGCAGAACTTAACCTTTATATTTCCATAACTCGTAAACTTCAATAACCTTTCAATTACCATGCCCTTTAAATGTGATCGTCTGTGACCCCTCCGAGGTACAGTGCGTGGCTCGCCTCCTATGCAGAGCGTGTCGTGAGAAATCACTGATATTTTCCTTTCCTCGCGTGAGACAAATGTTACGTCACGCCGGGCTGACGTGAGCAGCCCCCACCAGTAACGGTTGGCAGCACTTGGGCGTTTGTGCGTTAAAAACCTACTACACCATAGGGTGCCCATGTTAAATCGATGATTTTCAGACAAGGCTGGCTCGTAACCTATGGTATATATTGTAAATCCGACTTCTGAAACAGATAGCTACAAGCCTCAGCTACAACGTTTTTATTTACCATTTTTCGATATTCCGGGCGTAAAAGGGTTAAATGTTAAATGGGCTTGGGGGTTAAAAAATGTCGGAACGACCGCTGACCGCTTCCAAATGCTACTACAGATACTGAAATATACACTACTTCGACTACTACTTCGTAGTCGAATTTAATGACCGCTTCCAAATGCTACTACATGTACTGAAATATACACTACTTCGACTACTACTTTGTATATTTGCTGGAGTTTAATTCAATAAATAAAGATATAATCTATGGAAATGCAAGTTGTTGATAGCAAACAATACCTTTAATTTATAATAGACAAAACAATTACGATACAAATTATATCTTGTCTAATTCATTTGGGCGTTACATCCCTTACTGTTCTACCCGTTGTTCTATTACCCTGGCCGTGAGCGGCGTCTGAGCCGAGTATATACAGCATAAACAGAACGCGGGAACCCGCACCCATATTTGTGTCAATATCCGTTTGACGTCTGTTGCTAAAATATATAAGTGGTTTGAAAGTAGTTCTCGGGTAGTTCGTATTCCCTTAAGGAGAGGATTAAATATAACTGAGAATGATGATTTGTTCTGGGTTATTTCTCATACGGAGCATTCCGCGACAAATCGACTGAGGAGTGTGGCACGCTCATGTCATCGATATTGACTTAACCCTCGCCAGTGCAGGGGAGGGGGGGGGGGGATGCTATCCCCCCTGCTGCACGGGCGAGGGCTAACATGCGCAGTACTGCCGGGGGATTGATTTCCGCCCCCCCCCCCTCCGGGTTTTCATGAATAGCGGCAAAATGGCGGCGCACAGCACTGCCAAATTTGGCACAGCTGTTTGGGCATCAATTACCCACATGGTGTGAAATTGTTTACCTCGGGCCATCTCAGGTCAGGTCAACAGGTTACGTCAAGTGACATTTAACTCCAAAAATGTTTGTGGTCGTGCCAAAGTCACAGTGTTTGTCCGAGAGATTTGCAACTTGCAGGATTTCATGGGGTCATAAGTACCTACAGTTCGTTTATCTCAAATTTGTGTATTGGTGACCTAAGGTCAGGTCAATTCCGTGACCTTCCCATTATAAGTAAATGGGAAAATATACAAATGCTTCCTATTCAGAGAATATGCATTTTATCAGGCCAATTCTTTCAGAATCATGTTATTTTAGCTTATTCTGGATGGCCCATGTGCAGTTGATGCTCAGTGACCTCTGCAAGGTCAGCTGAGGTCATCTGAGATCACCAGCACTTTTTGCCAATAACTCTTGATATAATAAAGATAGATACATGCGAATGACACCCTGGTCCTGTGTTTGTCTCGTCGAGTCGCATCGCCCCATATGCAACATGACCTACCTGGGTCACCAAATGACCTTGACATTAGGTCAAATTTTGAAGTTGACCTAACCAGGTCACCATTAATATGTTTCGAAGCGCCTTGACGAGACAAACACGATGGGTTACAATTACTGTTATATGGTCAAGTAATACAAAGTTACTTATGACAAACTTTTTGAGAAAACAAAAATGGCATCATGACATTTAGTCACCTCTGGAGTGGAACCTAAACTCTTTACCTGATATAAAATTGTATGACACCAAGTGCGATTGCGTTTTTCATGAACTTTCGTTTGCTTTTTTCCGTTTGTTCCTAGCTGTTATAGTTCCCGGGATATTTAGGGGTTTCTAAAGCATAGTCATGTATTGGACAATTTGACTTTTGATGACCTCTGGTGACCTCAATATTGACCTGAGCCAAATAATACCCGAATTAACTTCGAAAATCTTTATCAAGAGTTTTCGAACGTCTTTTTCGCGTCTTTCTAGCCCTTTTAGTTTTTCGAGTTAGAGGGGAGGGGGGGGGGTATCCGGTGAGGCTGCGCCTGCCCCCCCCCCCCCACACACATTTCAAAACGTTCCTACGCCCATTTAAATTGGACAACAAAATCGTAAGGCGGAACCTCCAAATTCCCAACATCCGAAATTCCCCAACATCCCAGCTTTTCCCATTCCCAACATCCGAAAAAGTTGTTGCGTATTCACTCACACTATTCAGGTTACAACCCCGCCACCGATACCATCGTCATCGGGGCCATGGATAACCCTGGGACACTAAAAACACGTTATGCAAAAGACGGCAGTACCTACTTTGGACTGAGACTTGTGCCCAGTTTCCCATATACGCATACGCAACGATACAAGGTACCCTTTTAACATACGACCCGGGAGTCTCCGTCCCCGACTAACGCCAAAACCATACCTGTACAGGAAATACGACTGACAATTCATCAACTTTCCACATATGATATTGGCATATATGAAAATAGGTTGTGTATAAACGCGTATCAAAAATTACGCACAAATTACTGGTATGCGCATTGAAAAATTTGTTCCGCCGCTGGCGAACAATTTGTTCCGTGAACTTAGATCGTGGAACCACTTTTCTGACACTGGGCACCGGCCGTCCTTTTTTGGAAGGATTCAACCACAATTCATTTTGGAATATGAATGATTAAGTCACCGTTTGATTCATGGATAACCATTTTGAGAAATGATTCTTTCCGATTCAAAGAATCAAAGCATTTGTTTGATCAAATCACGTTTGACTCACCATTGAAATAGCATTGCACAGTCTTTTTGATTCAATCAGCCTTGTTTCTATGCGGTTTTTGATTCAATCATGATTCATGAATACAAACAATCCGGTGGTGAATCGATTTGTCTTTGATTCAAGGGATTTTGATTGAACGATTCCAATCAATTCGATCAGAGTCGAATCAATAACCAGTCTGGCTAGTACCCTACTCGAAATGTACCTACGCCGTAGAGCGGTAGTGCTGTCATCTCAGCACAAGGACAGGAAGGAGAGGTATGGAGAGGTATGATCATGATTGAATCAAAACCCGTATAGAAACAAGGCTGATTGAATCTAAAAGACAGGCAATGCTATTTCAATGGTGAGTCAAACGTGATTTGATCACAACAAAATGCTTTGATTCTTTGAATCGGAAAGAATAATTTCTCAAAATGGTTATCCATGAATTAAACGGTGACTGAATCATTCATATTCCAAAATGAATCTGATTGAATCCTTCCAAAAAAGGTGAATCAATAACCAGTCTGGTACTAGCCCATAGGGTTCGTGTTAAATGACCCATTTTCTGGAAGTTATATCTCCGATTCTGTCGAACCGTATTGGATTCAACTGCTTTCAAAAGATAGGTCGTTTAATTATCTTGTGACGATTCAATACCCTTTTTCACGTAACCCAGCCAAATTCCTACGGCGTACAGGGTGAATATTTCACTGCACGCGGCACCGGCCGCATCCGCGGCTCGGATCGCATCCCGTTTCTCCGCGTGGAGGCGCCCCGAGCCAAATAACGCGCGCCTCTCAGCTGTGTGTGGCCTTGCGCAATCGCAATGTCCAATCGGTAATTAGCCGCACCCAGTTTATTCAGTTTAAAAGTCCCAGTTAATTCACGTGCTGAATTGGTGCGGATACCTCCATCCCGGAGATGCCAGCTAGCTATGCATAAGACATACTAGTGCTAACCCGTCCGCTCCGCTGGACGATTAGCTGGCATCTCCGGGATGGAGGTATCCGCACCAATTCAGCACGTTAATTAACTGGACTGGAACTGCATAGGACATAATTACCTATTACCCGTCAAGGGATCACCGCCCCAACTCCGGTGCGTCGGTGACTTATCCCATCTTCCACATTGTCCTATGCATAGCTAGCTGGCACATCTCCGGGATGGAGGTATCCCCACCAATTCAGCACGTGAATTAACTGGGACTTTTAAACTGAGCGGTGCCGGACAGACAGACAGACAGACAGACAGACAGACAGACAGACAGACAGACAGACAGACAGACAGACAGACAGACAGACAGACAGACAGACAGACAGACAGACAGACATACAGACAGACAGACAGACAGACAGACAGACAGACAGACAGACAGACAGACAGACAGACAGACAGACAGACAGACGCTTATCAAATAGTAATATAGATGTGGGAGATGGGAACTAAGTCACCGACGCACCGGAGTTGGTGGGGCGGTGATCCATTGACGGGTAATAGGTAATTAGGTACGACGGATGTGTCACGGGTACTAACCACCACTTGACCTGCATAGTGTATACAATCGTCCAGCGGAGCGGACGGGTTAGCACTAATGCTTACTATGCGAATTTTATAAGCGGTCGAAATGGCGACTCCATTTAAAACAATTTCCTTTTTGTCATGGTGTCCCAGGTGGTACCAGTTTGACTAGCCGTCACTGCCGTATGACGTCGTATCAGTGTTTACATTTTCGTAAAAATGGGTGGAAAATACCACCTATCAAAAATTATTTTCTCATCTTTAAATTATTGTTTTCTCTTTTTTTCTCATCTCATTTTTATCATCAATCATTGCTATTTTTGTGTTTGTTAAATGTTCTGTCTGAGTTTCAAAGCATGACTTCTTTGACCTAGAAAACAACTTTCTTCAGAAGATCCTGTCCAAATCCACAAGCAAGCTATCCATCAATCACCATCCTGGATCCTGCATCACACGGAACTAAAGATAAACATCGTACAAATGATCATGCTGAACCATGCACATGCCCTGTTAATGACAATGACCACATCTCTGAATTGATGATGATTGGTGGTTAAGGGCGATCCAACAACAAAGGCTACACGAATTGCAATTGCATCATATTCTCTGAATTGCTAAATGACGATGGATATTAATTGAGCGTCGTGTCCTGAAAATGATTGGTAGGCTAACTTTATGCTAAATGTTAACTTTATAGATTTTAAGGTTATTCTTACCATGCAACGCCATAGGCCTAATGTTAAAATGTAAGATTATTGGTACGGCCCTGACCCCACCAGGCCTATAGAAAACGGCACCCATGGAAAGAAAGCTATGATGCTCAGCATTTCAATACTGATACAACACTGTCTGGTTTCTCTCTTGGACCAAGATCAAACAAGCAATACAATAAAATTGACAGTAACCTGGCAAGGCACCTATCTGCCATAACCAACTGAAATTAAGTCTAGAAACATTACATCCCTCCCAGAGCCTCCCAGATACATTTTTCATTACGGCAGCAGACACGCCATATTGCATATTGTTTCGAAACAGTTGCGCATCATATGTCTCTATAAAATCATCCCGCAGCAAAATTCCTCCGAAGGATGAGAAAATCCACCCAACGCCACCCAACGCCACCCAAATGCCACCCAAATGCCACCCAACTAAACTCTTCAATATTATGCTCATTACGAGTCGTAGCAAAATAAATACCACTCCAGTAAATTCTTCAGTGTTTTCCGAGCCTATACAGTAGTTGTCAGAAGAAAAGAAAAACATTATGTCTAGTTGCTTAAATTAATGCCTCAGAATGCCTTGCAATGACGGCCGATTTCAAGCGAACCTGAGTGCAACACCTGTTACAAATTCGTGGTTTTCAAATTACTACAGGGATAAGTTTGGGTCAAAGTTTGACGAATACGTAAGAATGGTTCATTATCTCATCTATAGCGTTCACAGTACTTCGAATTCAAGAGAATATTGGACCGTTTTTTGCATCGCCGTGCACCTCTCCGAGGATGGCTTCAACGCAAACATTTGGGTGGGCTGCACACCCTACTGAAACCTGCTTAAATTATCTCCTAAACCGAATTATTTTCACTAAATGAAAGATTCGATTGTTCGCCGATCTTTTCTGAATAAGTCATTTTTTTTTTGTTAACAGAAAACTAGTTTTTTGAAGAAGTTAATTATTGTTTTATGCAGCCATGCGAGAAGGATGAGAATTGAGATGAGACAAAAAGTGGAGTATTCTATTTACCGTAGGGCAACATTCGGTCTCCGGTATTATCGTACCGTTTCGAGTTGCGTGGCTGGGCCGTGGCCTTGGTCTTTCAACTTGTTGACATCTGACTTGGTTGGTTGCTGTTTGATGATATGGTATTTGGTGAAGTGTTCGTTGATTTCACCCAGGTATGTGTCAGCTTGCCCTAGGGTAGTTCTAAGCAAGAGCTCCGCCACGTTCCGAAAGTGGGGGGGGGGGGGGGGGGCGGAGTCATTCTGAAGTCGATTCTTTCCATGCAACGCCCATATAGGCGTAATGTTAGAAGTCCAAAAAATGGGGGGGGGGGGGGGACAAATCCCCCTCCCCCCTTGTGGCGGAGCTCCTGGTTCTAAGAGATACCACCAATACCGGCTGTTAGTTTAGATAATTGAAATGCTTTCTTGAACCAATTTAATTTGGAACTGGGAATGGTATAAAGGTGGAGCTTTTTAGAAAAAGTTGGTGGGGGCAAAATGTCACATTGTCTGGCTGTTTGGCATGGTTGAGGCGAGAAATGACCATTTTAATGCCAAGAAACCTTCAAATCTGACAAAAGTTGGTGGGGCAAAACACAAAGTTGGTGGGGCAGTTGCCCCACCATTTGAATAGGAAACTCCACCCGTGATATAGGCATAGGCTTTTTTGCAGCCTTTAGGTTAAGGTTCAACGTGTTTCCTATTGCACACCATAGTGACCAAGTCACCATGCGACAATTAATTATGTTTCTCATAGGCATTGGCGGATCCAGAACGATTTTTTTTTTGGGGGGGGGGCAAATTCCAAAAAGTCACACAATTCTGAAAACTCATCGGACTTCGAACGCAAGCGCGACAGTTACCAACACTCAGGTTATACCTGACTTGTGTGACATTTTTTTCCATAACAATGGATGGAGATTAGCAAGTTGGGTAGTTATTTTCCCGCATTGAATATTATGTGGTCAAAATTCCCATTCTCTTTGAAAATCATCACTTTCCATGCGGGATTTTCTCATCCTTCAAAAGTAATTATTTAATATGCACACCTAACCAAAAAGTATTTTTAAACACTGCGTCGTATTGTCGAGTCTCGCCGAGATATTCGTGACCCACTGTGACGCCTGCCCACTCGCGACACACTAGGCAGGACCGGCTCCTATTCCTACCGCGGGTTAGGACCGAGACTGGCAAGAGGCGCTTCGCCTACCGCGCTGCGCATGGTATGAACGAGCTGCCACGCGAGTTCAACGATATGTCTGTCAGACAATTTAAAAGACGCTGAAGCGCCGACTCCTGTCAGCAAATATCTGATTCTGTTTCGATTTCGGTGTGAACGTATATGTACATATGTGCGCATGTTTTACTATGTGTCATGTTTTATCCCATCCCTTTATTGACTCAGAACTGTAAAAACCACATTCGTGTGGATTGTTCGTGATTATACAATACAATACTGCCGCCTGCTGCCAACGTGTAACCCCATCCTGCGCCCCTCGCCGCCATCTGCAGGTGGTTCGGCGAGTTCAGCTGTCCCGAATACGCGCGCTCCGGTAACCTGGCGACGGAGACGGTGGAGCTGGCCGAGGGCGCGCTGCCACAGTTCCCTCATAGTCTGGAGCCTCACCTGCGACAGCTCGGCCTGCCTACCACGCTCAAAAAAGGTATGGTACTCGGTGCGGAAACGCCGGAGGGTGGCACAGGGGTACGTGACCGGGCTGAACACGGAGAGCTTGGGTAGACCACACGGAGCGGTGACAGGAGGGTGGCACGAGGGGTACCGTGACCGGGCTGAACACGGAGGGCTCGGGTAGACCACACGGAGCGGTGACAGGAGGGTGGCACGAGGGGTACCGTGACGGTGTGACTGGGCTGAACACGGAGAGCTCGGGTAGACCACACGGAGCGGTGACAGGAGGGTGGCACGAGGGGTACCGTGACCGGGCTGAACACGGAGGGCTCGGGTAGACCACACGGAGCGGTGACAGGAGGGTGGCACGAGGGGTACCGTGACCGGGCTGAACACGGAGGGCTCGGGTAGACCACACGGAGCGGTGACAGGAGGGTGGCACGAGGGGTACCGTGACCGGGCTGAACACGGAGGGCTCGGGTGGACCGCACGGAGCGGTGACAGGAGGGTGGCACGAGGGGTACCGTGACCGGGCTGAACACGGAGGGCTCGGGTAGACCACACGGAGCGGTGACACACGCCATCTGTGGACCAGGCTCCTAGAATTGCTTTGGAGCTGGGGTGCGGAGTGGAAAACTCTTGCTAAAATATGTATAAAGAGTGAAAAATTAAACCAAAAAGCATATGTACCAGGCTTTATCACCCAATTACCTGCTCACCAAAATTAGTTATTACCTATGCCAATTCTTACCTGTCTTTTCGTCCACAGGCTGTCCCTATCATTACATCCATAAATCAGTATCAGGTTTCCAATTATCCAATACATTTTAAAATAAGGAGTGGAAAATTCACAGTAAAACTCAGGGAAAAGAGTGGACAAATAGTATCCATAGGGTGTCATTTTCCACCCAAATTTCCCAATGCTAGGCCACTGTGTGGACACACCGTCCGGTGCAGGTCACACTGTTCGGTGCCCTGAGCCATCGCCCCTCCCCGATAGCAAGTACGTCATGTGCGTCCTTCTACAGCAGCTGTTCTGTTCTTTATTATTGGCATTGTCACCAGCGCGGCTGATGTAGCTGCTTTGAGCTGACGGACTGCCCGTCTCCCCGCAGGCGTGGTCGCCCTGGTGAAAGACCACTTGGTCTGCAAGAAAGGAGACACCCTGAAGCCGGAACAGTGCCGGATATTGGTAAGAGCGCACTGCCCGTAGTCCGTACAGTCGATTTGTATGAATGTTTTATATTGATGTAAAAGCCTTATCTGTGTCTTCTACATTCGCTAATTGCGGTATTGCTATGATCATAGTAACGTTGCCTTGTCTGATGTTGTGTTGTCGCCTTTAGCGTCATGTACCGGCCCCATGTGGCCTGACGCGACCGTGCCGTCCCGTCCCTCTGCAGAAGCTGCTCGGCCAGCAGCAGGCCGAGTTTCGCGTCACCCTGCACTGCCTCTGGACCAGCGGCGGTCTGATGGAGCTGCTGCGACCGGCCGGCGGCGACCAGAAGGCCGACCAGGAGAACCAGGAGGACGACCAGGAGGACGACATGGAAAAGGAGGACGACGACGACGAGTCTGAGATATCCGACCTGGAAGCGGACGCCCAGTGAGCCAGACCGGGAGTCCGGGGGGGGGGGGGGCGAGAGTCGAGACGGCGACAATACACGGACGCTTTCGAGGTTCGGATGTGGCGTGTGAGCAGTGACTGGCAGCGGTGACTGGGAATGGTGACTGGGACCGGTGACTGGCAGCGGTGACTGGGCAGCGGTGACTGGGAAAGGTGACTGGCAGCGGTGACTGGCAGCGGTGACTGGCAGCGGTGACTGGGAACGGTGACTGGCAGCGGTGACTGGCAGCGGCACGGGGTTGGGTGGAGTGTGGCATACACGGCGCAGCAGAGGACGTGATGTCACGGTGGGAATGGAAGTAGCGACTGCCCGCGGTCCCAGCCCCCGCCCGGAGGAGAGAGTGCGGTATTTGAGGAGAGCGGTTCAGTGGTCAAATCTCGGGCCTCTGCTGAAGAACAAATGGCGAGATGATATGTGGTAACCTCGGTACAATTCAATTTTAGCTCGCTATCGGCCGCCGTCACTCACTGCCTACTTGTACTGAAATAAATAAGACTGGCTATTTGAAATTGAAACACCATAATCATTCGCATCGGCATCCACATCAGCGCCGATCCTTTCATGTTAGTGTATTGACCAGCGAATGTATAAAACGCTCATGATAGGTTAAACAGGCGAGCCGGCCTCGCCGTGGGACGGGGCCGGTCCGCAGCACCGTCATTTGCACTGAACGCGAGCTAAAACGGCGGGATCCTGGCCTCGCTCTGTCTCTATAAAAGTCTGTCGGCGGCGCCCGTCACTAGTACTTATGACCCGGATACGGTGACGAGACGGACACTGGAGGCGAGGCGGCGCCGTCGGTCACTCGTCTCACATCACTGGGGGTCGGCAGAGATCCCGCCTCCCGTCACCGGCGGGCCTCGAAGTATGGCACCGGCATCTGCACTCTGCAGCCCCTCCGGCCGGCGGCCGCCAGTCGGCGCCACCTCCGCTCTCGGCGCGGTAATCTCGACACCTCACCGTCCCTCACGGCGGCGGCGGCACTAAAAGTTTTGGCTGTTTTGCTGCCGTTTGCGCTTGGTGTCCATGGCGTCGAGGATGGGCTGGCGTTTGGCCATGTAGCGCCGCTTCAGATCGTCTATCTCGCGCTCCATCTCAGAGTCGAGACTGTTCATACGCGACTGGAGCTTGTCGTAGCTCATAAAACGGATCTGCGGGACACGCGGAGACCGGTCAGAAGGGACACGCAGAGACCGGTCAGAAGGGACACGCGGAGAGCGGTCAGAAGGGACACGCGGAGACCGGTCAGAAGGGACACGCGGAGAGCGGTCAGAAGGGACACGCGGAGAGCGGTCAGAAGGGACACGCGGAGACCGGTCAGAAGGGACACGCGGAGAGCGGTCAGAAGGGACACGCGGAGAGCGGTCAGAAGGGACACGCAGAGACCGGTCAGAAGGGACACGCGGAGACCGGTCAGAAGGAACACGCGGAGACCAGAGGGTCTGCCCTGAGCTGTCCGATAACCGAACCCCGGTCATACGTATGGCATGACTAGGCCAGTCACATTGGAGGCATGACCACCGTGTCCTGGAAACTGATGCGGAGCAATGGCTGATCAGATCAATCATCAAGCCGCGAACCTTGCAACACACGTCTCAGGCCGATTGGTTGATTGGCTGGGATGTTCAGGCGCGACAACGGTGATCACGTTAACGTCCATTACGAAACGGAGACCAAACACACCTCCACCAATGTCACTAAGTCCATATAGAGTTTCCCAAAATTGGTTTCATGGGGGGAAATGATCGACGACCGCTGGCAGTAGTAATTGCAACCCTGCCATGCATTGATCACAAAATTGAGCCAAAAACACGACGCGTTCAGAGCACAGGAGGAGACCATCTAAACCATCCCTCGCCGATCGGCCGACCTGTCACAACTTACAAATTCGAAAGACGTGTCCATGAACTGGCTCCTGCCGAGCTTGGGCGCCAGGTCTGGGATGGGCTGCGGCGGCGGCGGCGGCAGCATCTGGGCGGGGGCGGACGGTCCGACCGGGGTCGGGCCGGCTCCCGGCATCCGAGCGGCCAGTGGCGGCACCGGACCCGGCTGCAGCTGCCGCACACGGACACAGTCACAGTCGCTATCGCCAGGCCACACTCCGGCACCAGAGCACAGTACAGCACACACTACACAGGCATATACAGACAGTGTCACAAGACTGACGCAGCGAGACTTCCAACACGGACCGGGAGGACAGCACTTTGCCAAGCCACTAACCACCCACGAAACGACAGGCATCCTGCCCGCACTACTTCACACCTCATAATACGTCCCGGCCAGTCGCGAAGCATGTGAAGCAAGCTGGCTGTTCAGCCAAGTAGACAATGGACTGAGCTGGGCGTGGACTGTACCTGATAGGGCGTTCGTTCCCTCTCCTGCTGCATGTTCTCCAGCTGCTGTGGCCGCGGTGTCGGGTGGTACTCCTGGCCGGGTGGCAGCGGCGCCGCCGGCAGGTGGTTGGCCGGCGGCGGCGTGGCAGCGGGCGTCGCCCCCGCCGCCGCCGCCGGGTCGGATGCCGGCTGTGACGGGGGCTGCGCGGGCGACGCTGCCGCTGCCGTCGCCTGATGCTGTTGTAACAGCCGCTGAAAGCAGCCGGCATGGCGTAAGCCACCGGCCACGAACGCCAAGCGAGAGAGAGAGAAGCGCCCAGGCTGTCGGGAAGCGCCAAGCTAACATTCGTTTGCCAAGCTTCGTCCCACCACACTGCCGCACTACATGTAGCCAAGAAATACCACATGACTATCGGCAGGAGCAGCCTGGCAGCTCGAACGACAGCCACACGTCAGAGACCCGGGATCAACATCTGAACGCGGGGCCGGTCGCAGCACAGAGGTGGAAAGGCACCAGCTGCCGTACTCACCCGCTGTTCGGCCTCCTTCTTGTCGAAGTGGTCCAGGAAGAGCGGCCGGTACTGGGGACTGCCGTCACCGGTGTCGTGTCCTGCAGCATTGAACAGAAGACACTCAGACGGCCGACTGGGATAACACCGCATCAACAGCAGGTGTTGCATTAGTAAAGCAACTGCGGCAGCATCTACACAACTCCGGTTCTAACTTCTCCAAAATATTTTACTTTGTATGGCAAAGATGCAGGGAAGCGCCTACTCCTAGTAGTACCTGCTTGATTATACTCTCCTGGTAAGCTACTGCAGACCAGATTAAAGTGTACAGCCCATACAGTCCGACGGCTACCTTGTATGCCTCCCAACACGGATTCATTGGCTCCAGTGCAACCGTCACCCGACCAGCCCTGATGGCCCTGCTGCTGTGATTCCCCACCCGCCCACCCCTGATGGCCCTGCTGCTGTAATTCCCCACCCGATCAGCCCTGCTGCTGTAATTCCCCACCCGACCAGCCCTGATGGCCCTGCTGCTGTAATTCCCCACCCGACCACCTCTGATGGCCCTGCTGCTGTAATCCCACCCGACCAGTCCTGATGACCCTGCTGCTGCAATTCCCCACCCGCCCAGCCCCGATGGCCCTGCTGCTGTAATTCCCCACCCGACCAGCCCTGATGGCCCTGCTGCTGTAATTCCCCACCCGACCACCTCTGATGGCCCTGCTGCTGTAATTCCCCACCCGACCAGCCCTGGTGACCCTGCTGCTGTAATTCCCCACCCGACCAGCCCTGATGGCCCTGCTGCTGTAATTCCCCACCCGACCAGCCCCGATGGCCCTGCTGCTGTAATTCCCCACCCGACCAGCCCTGATGGCCCTGCTGCTGTAATTCCCCACCCGACCACCCCCGATGGCCCTGCTGCTGTAACCCCCCCCCCCCGACCAGCCCTGATGGCCCTGCTGCTGTAATTCCCCATCCGCCCAGCCCTGATGGCCCTGCTGCTGTAATTCCCCATCCGACCACCCCCGATGGCCCTGCTGCTGTAATTCCCCACCCGACCACCCCCGATGACCCTGCTGCTGTAATTCTCCACCCGACCAGCCCTGATGGCCCTGCTGCTGTAATTCCCACCCGACCACCTCTGATGGCCCTGCTGCTGTAATTCCCCACCCGACCAGCCCTGATGACCCTGCTGCTGTAATTCCCCACCCGACCAGCCCTGATGGCCCTGCTGCTGTAATTCCCCACCCGACCAGCCCTGATGGCCCTGCTGCTGTAATTCCTCACCGACCACCCCTGATGGCCCTGCTGCTGTAATTCCCCACCCGACCACCCCCGATGGCCCTGCTGCTGTAATTCCCCACCCGACCAGCCCTGATGGCCCTGCTGCTGTAATTCCCCGGGGCCAGTCAGCGGTCGACACGCTACTGACGCTTCATGGTCGACTCGTCCTCTTCGCTGTCGGAGTTGATGAGCATCGTGTTGAGGCTGGAGGCGACCGAGACGAGCGTGCCGTCTGTGACCAGGGTGCCCGTATCGCCGGGCACCAGCGTGCCGGAGTCGGCCGGCCGCATCGTGTCCTGGCTGGTCGTCTCCACCTGCTGCTCGGAATAGGACGGAGGGAGGAACACGGGGTCAGATTGCTGATCATATGGCAGGGAGATACTAGACGGGGCGATAACTGCACTGATCGGTCTCCACCTTCTGCTTATACAAAACAGACGGAGACGGAGCCGCAACTGCTATCTGACCAATCGGTTGTCGGACGACACGGTTATTGTCCGACTACACCACACCCGCTTCTGACTCGTCTCCAAAGCATCACACGATATAGCCGAACCAGCACAGACATGGCGATATCAAACCACTGACAGCAGTTGAACGGGCACCATGTTCTGCTGACACACCTGCTTCTGTCGGCCTGCCCGGCCAGCGGCGGGCTGGGTGGCTCAGACTCTCACCTGGCAGCCCTGGTGATATTCACTTGACTCACCTGGTTCTGTCGGCCTGCCCGGCCAGCGGCGGGCTGGGTGGCTCAGACTCTCACCTGGCAGCCCTGGTGATATTCACTTGACTCACCTGGTTCTGTCGGCCTGCCCGGCCAGCGGCGGGCTGGGTGGCTCAGACTCTCACCTGGCAGCCCTGGTGATATTCACTTGACTCACCTGGTTCTGTCGGCCTGCCCGGCCAGCGGCGGGCTGGGTGGCTCAGACTCTCACCTGGCAGCCCTGGTGATATTCACTTGACTCACCTGGTTCTGTCGGCCTGCCCGGCCAGCGGCGGGCTGGGTGGCTCAGACTCTCACCTGGCAGCCCTGGTGATATTCACTTGACTCACCTGGTTCTGTCGGCCTGCCCGGCCAGCGGCGGGCTGGGTGGCTCAGACTCTCACCTGGCAGCCCTGGTGATATTCACTTGACTCACCTGGTTCTGTCGGCCTGCCCGGCCAGCGGCGGGCTGGGTGGCTCAGACTCTCACCTGGCAGCCCTGGTGATATTCACTTGACTCACCTGGTTCTGTCGGCCTGCCCGGCCAGCGGCGGGCTGGGTGGCTCAGACTCTCACCTGACAGCCCTGGTGATATTCACTTGACTCACCTGGTTCTGGTCTACTGGCTGCGGCTGAATATGGATCAGCTTGTTGCTCTTGGCCAGCAGCTGCTGCGCCCGCGCCTCGGTCGCTTCCTGAATGATATTGCTGAGCGAGATGGGTGCCGACTGCGAAGCCCGGATGAACGGATGGTCGAGCAGCTCGGTGGCCGTCGCCCGCTCGTCAGGGTTCTTCACCAGACACCTGACGGGCGGTACACGGCCGGGTCACGGCAGGGTCACGGCAGGGTCACAGTAGGGTCACAACGGGGTCACGGCATGGTCACAACGGGGTCACGGCATGGTCACAACGGGGTCACGGCAGGGTCACAACGGGGTCACGACAGGGTCATATCAGTGTCACGGCAGGGTCACAACAGGGTCACAGCATGGCACACAGCGGGGGCACGGCATAAGGGGGGGGGGGGGGCTAAGACAAGGTCGGCGTGAACACCAGGCAGCAGCAGCAGTCGACGGCAAACGTCGTTAGGAGAGACCTTACATAAGACATCGACAGTCGGCGTCAAACGGCATCAGCAGAGTCCCTCACGACGTAATACTCACCATAATAGCATGTAGTTCACATGAAGTTCACTAGTGCAGTGTTTGACTGGGTCAGTCACAGGATAGCGGCCCCTGATACGACTCACCGGACGGACGGTAAGGGGTGAGCATTTCAGCCCTGCTCGGATGGGCTTGGGGAGCTTCTCTCACCGCTGAACGAAGTCGATGAACTCTGTTGACCACTGGTTGAGGTCGCGGAAGCTGGGTGGCGGTTTGGTGGGGATCATGAAGATGGCGCGCATCGGGTGGATATCACCATACGGCGGCCGGCCCTCGGCCATCTCCAGAGCCGTGATGCCCAGCGACCAGATGTCCGCCACGCAGTCGTAACCTAGCGCATCGGACAAGTAGTCATAATGTCGTGTTTGGGCGCAATTGCAGCGGCGTGGCCACGATACAGGATAGGCGTCATGACCAGCCGCGCACGCAGACCGACTTAAAACAACATGTGGAGTGGCTTAAGATGCCCGGATATCTCCAGAGCGGTGATGCCCAGCGACCAGATGTTCGCCACGCAGTCGTAACCTAGCGCATCGGACAAGTTATTCCCACCAGTAGGCATAATGTCGTGTTTGGGCGCAATTACAGCGGCGTGGCCACGATACAAGACAGGCGTCATGACCAGCCGCGCACGCAGACGGACTTAAAACAACATGTGGAGTGGCTTAAGATGTCCGGATATCTGACACCTGACACGGTGTCGAAAAACACGACCAAGTAAACGATATCGTTCTCCAAAATGTATTAGTAGTGAAATGACTTGAGTTTAGACGGAGCGGACATGGATAGAAAGCATGTCGTAGCAACGTAGTGCAGTACTGTGGGGCGGGAGGACGGTCCAATTCCACGCCAGTTGAGAACCCTCAGCAAATGAGAATACAGAGGGCGTGTTAGGTTTAGGACTGACCTATTTCCTGTATGACCTCTGGGGCCATCCAGAAGGGGGTGCCGATCACGGTGTTGCGTTTGGCCATCGTGTCGGTCAGCTGGCCTGCCACGCCGAAATCGGCCAGCTGCGACGGGGCAAAAACAGACGCGCGAGTCAGTCATCATAACTATAAGGACCGGCAGGCTCAAACGACGCCACAGCAAAACAAGACCTTCGTCACAACGGAGTCACAACGGAGTCACAACGGAGTCACAACAGGGTCGAGCTGGCCTGCCACGCCGAAATCGGCCAGCTGTGACGGGGCCAAAACAGACGCGCGAGTCAGTCATCACACCCACAAGGACCGGCAGGCTCAAACGACGCCACAGCAAAACAAGACCTTCGGCAGGGCGGTACAACACGGCGGCGAAACGCTGATGTCGAAATGGGTCACAGCTGTTTCCACAAGAACACCCCGGCGGTGTGAAAAGAGGCCACATGTTTGAGTGAAAAACGAGCCGCAAAACCGATAGTCGGCGGGGCGGATCAAGAACTACCGCATAGAAACTAACGATACAATAACAACGTACGATTTTTGCATGATGTACCGAAGGCTGATTGAGCAGTTTTGTTGCGATAACCCTCATTCGCTGCGCACCGGAGGCAGACGGACGCCACTCACCTTGGCATGACCCTCGCTGTTTAACAAGATGTTGCCCGCCTTGATGTCTCTGTGGATTTTTCTCCGCAAGTGGAGGTACTGGAGGCCACGGAGTGTGTCGCAGAGGATGGTGGAGGTTTCCGCCTCTGACAACGTCTTCTTCCGCAGCTTCATGATGTCGCTGACAGAGCCGGCACCGCAGTACTCCATTACGATCTAACGATCGAAATCCGTCACGCCGAGTAAGCATCAGCGATATGGAGCTTATGGAGCTCAATGCTCTCAGTAGAATTCACGCTTAGTTTAGTCACATCAACCAAGAACATGAATTTAATACAGAGCGACACCTTATTGCCAGATAACTTTAAACGACTCAACTGCTAAGACGATAACATGATAGCAAATACCACCAGAATACGACTTCCTTCAGCTTAAATATTCAGACGACGACATGGGACACATCCCAAAAATTAATATCATATCATGTTCTTAATCCGTGGTATACATGACGTGTCCGTGTCGCCTGACCAGCCAGCCTCGCGTGCGGCCGTCTGTCGGGGGAGGCTCGTCATGCCCGGCCGACTGTCCATTTGGGTGCCTGCAGCGGCGCCCATCACGATATTACCACTGCCGGCCACCCTGCCTGCACCGTCCAGTCTCCAGCAGCCGACACCACGCTCCCCAACCTGAGCCCCAACTGTAACCCAACAGACCAAACCAGAGAATAGCAACATCCCAGTGTCCATCCGACAGACAGGCACGCACCCATAGGTCAGTGTTCTTGAAGTAGCTGCCGTAGTACTTGACGACGTAGAGCGAATCGCACTGCTGCATGATGGATATTTCCTTGATGATCTCCTGCAGGTCGGTGTCGACCGGCACCTGCTTGATGGCCAGGACCTGGCCCGACTCCTTGTGCAATGCCTTGTACACGGAGCCGTACGACCTGACGGGCGGAGAGTGACACGGGGTCGGGTCAGGTCAGGTCAGGATGAGGCCAGGCAACACGGGGTCAGGTCAGGCGACAGAGGTCGGATCAGGTAGAATAAGGGTTAGCTGAGTTGACGCAGAAGGCGCTGGGTGCAATGATCTGGCAAGATCAGATATTGTGGTCTGTGGTGGGACTTGATAACGATCAAGTGGAGCACCAGTCGTGATGACATTGAATAGGCAGTCATACTCGGCAATGCGTCATAGACGAGACGGTATCACAGATTCCATCAACTCGCTCGGAAATTCCACGGCTATGACTATTATTATTCCACGACTATGACTGCATCTATTACTCAGCATTACTAAGCACTCTATTACTATTACATACCGCAGTACATATACACTATTACTATTACATACCGCAGTACATATACACTATTACTACACTATCACTCAGCACTCAGCACATAGACCAAACCAGAATACACGCGGCGAGAGATTTGTTTCCACAACACGTAACATTCACCAGTGACACATCATGCAATCCAATTCCCTTAACACTGAGCACAATACATCTGGGAAACACTGAGCGCGTTGGCATCTGACACCCCCGCCCCTCACACACGAGGCTGGTGTGAAGTTTCATTGCCATGGTGGCAAGTTGGCAAAGGTGAACTTCCGACAGATAATGGAATACCACAACACCGCGGAGGTTACCCGCCACCGCGGAGGTTATTCGCCACCGCGGCTGCGGACTGAATCACTGGGGACGACGTCGGAGGTGGACTCCTACTCACCCCTCTCCCAGTTTGCAGATGATGTCAAATACCTCTTCAGGCTGCCGCGCCAAGCTCTCCTCCGAGAGCTTTTTAAGCTCGCTGCAACATGGGGACATTGGTTAGAGAAGCTTTCTGAGCTCAACGGAGACGTGATGACACAACAGCGGGAGACGTGTAACAGGAGACGAAAGTTTATCTCCAGCTTCTTGTGGCACGCGCCATCGTATTGCGGAAAAATATGCATTCGTTGGTGCTCGGGAGCTTTCAATGCATGAATGTTTTTATGTGCAGATTTTCATACGATGCATCAAACGATCGGAAATCTTAAATTTTCGCAAGCCGTGATGGAATGTGGATCAAGGAAACTGGCGGGGCAATGCAGCATCCTTCTGAAGAGCCTCCAGATTGTATATATCTGTGTAATAATTGATGCAGAGATCTCTAATCCAGCTTTGATGTCAGCGATGTGATCTCAGTTAGTGAAGGGAAAACGTCGATAATGAACTCCGAAAGAAGTATATGTACTTGTTTGTTAAATTTCCCTCCAAAAATAATTTTTGAAAAATAAAAAGTTGTGATTTAATTTTGTAATTGAGATTCGATCAATTTGATACCATGCACGATGCATAATATAATGCAGAGAAGTAGATCACAAGGTAATATTTCCCTTTAAATCATGTTTTCGGGGTGTCATTCCGGGACGAAAAATGGAGTAAGCCTTTTTCCCTGCAGTCGTGCCGGACAGAAGCAAACATAGAACCCGGCCACATAACGACCATAACGACCACGGACCATAACGACCACAACGACCATAACAACCATAAAACCATAACGACCATAATGACCACAACGACCATAATGACCATAACGACCATAACGACCATAAGGCGAAGCGTTTTGACGAGACAAGCACAATGGCGTCACAATTATTGCCTTGTTAATTTATTTATTTAAAATAAACATTAGTTAAAAAGCTATTCGTGATAAACGTTTTTTAAGCCTTTTTGACATTTGATGAGCTAGGGAGCCTAAACTTTGATCTGAGCTAAAAATTGAGGACACTTTGGCGATTGCATTTTTCAAGAGCTTTCCATTGCTGTTTTCCGTTTGTTCCTAGCTATCATAGTTCCTGTGATATCTGGGGGTTTCTGGAACGAAGTCCTAAAACCTGAAAATCTGACCTTTGATGACCTCTGGTGACCTCAATATTGACTTGAGGAAAAAACATATAAAGTACCTTCGAATGTGCTTGTCCGGAGATATTGAACGCTGTTTTCCGCGTCCTCTTTTAGTTTAGTTTTTCGGTGATCTCTTTTAGTTTTCGAGTTAAAGGGGTGGGGTCCCAGGACAGTGAAATCCACTGTCCTGACAGTGGACCTCCATTGAAAATGCACTAGCACCCCGGCCCTCCCCCGGGGAATCGACTGTCCGGAGTTCCCGCGCCGTGCCGGGGGTGGGGCGTTTAGACGCCCCACTAAGGTTTTTCGAGGATAGCAAACAAACACGGCTGCGCGCAGCGCCGCCGTTTTTGGCACAGCTGTTAACCCGCGAGTTACTGGGGTATATTTCATAACGCGACTTACTGGGGGGGGGGGGGGGGGGGGGGGGGGGGCTATTTTTTGCCCCCCCCTCTGATCTCCGGAACTACTGGACCGAATGTAAAAATTCAAACGGCATTCGATAGCCCTGGGAAAATTATCGAGGGAAACATAATATTGTTGACCTCCGGGTCACCGATGACGTCACAGGTCAGGTCAAGTACAAAATGTTTGACCGTGTCAAAAGGTCTCGATGGATGGAATTGTCGCGCAAAATTGCGATATTAAACGCATAAACTGTCGATACATCGGTATGATTCGTGTGTCTGACACTTCTAAGTACCTTTCTAAGCTGTTTTGACCTTGGTTCAGGTCAAGGTCATCCGAGGTCACGAGGTCAAACTGCAGATTACGGTCATTAGGCGTTGTAACACATGTTTATGGGTTTGTTTTTCGTCTAGAACGCGAAAAATGACCTTAGGACATTGTTCGTTCCATATAAATAGAAGTAAAAAGCAAAAATGGAAATGCGTTTTTTATGCATAGTAATGCTGTGAGAAGTGGTCGATTTGTGTCATTTAAAGGTCATAACTCGGTTATTTTTAAAGATATCGACTTTAAATTTGGTACACATATTCACCGCATACGTCTCGATCACATATATTCCGGTTTTTGGATAATTCTGATTTTTTCTTGAAAATTTTGTTAAAAAAAAGTATTTGGATTTCTCAAAATTTTGAATAAAAAAAAACTCAAAAATCCGAGATAGCAGTTTGATAGCGCGGTCTATTGTCAGTAATTTGATTAAAAAATTTAGTTTATCTCAAATATCGTACCTTTGACAGTGTTTTCCGCAAACCATTATTTTGCAACAAAACCCGAAGAACATGACGTCACTCTGACGTCATTCCCGGTTGACCTATCATAGCCTCATATTTTTTTCGTTTGCCAAAATGTGTAGAATTGAT
>JAXIVJ010013518.1:0-36967 GCA_036785665.1 Chirona hameri | reverse complement strand
CCATTGCTGTGTTGCTACACCAGCTCATCACACGTACAAGGTGGCTGGGACAGCAACACCCATTGCTGCATTGCTATCCCGGCCGCCCAATTTCCATCACTAGCGCAAGGTCGGCCGGGCAGTGCAACCTTATTGCTGCGGCAAGCTACCTCGGCCCGCTTCGACTCAATCCGCGGTGTCGACGGGTCAGCAGAGTCGGTTCAGCAACCCGGCAATGACGCTGGGCCGCCTCCAAATGTACATGTGAATGTGTATGTCAATGTGAATGTGCATGTGACGAACACAAAAAAAAGAAACTTAGATAGCTCATGTTAGGTTTTACTTGCGAAATATAACATAGCGTAAAAATAGGTCCCTCCCTTGCTTGCCTATCCAAGACTCCCTCCCCGGTGATCGGTTTTAGACCTACCGGGTGGTTAGGTTAGGTAGGAAAAAAATATCCTCACCTAGTTAACGATGCTTCAATCAGACTGTCAGACATTGGATCTGTATAGAAGGATGTGCTGCAAGAGTTATCAAATGCATTGAAGGGAGTGTGCTTACTCACATCGCTTATTGGGGGTTACTGACGCTGGTTTATCAAACATATTTTCTGAATCGAACCATGCCTTTCATTTTTTTTTCTTCAGATTCACACTAGTTGCTGGAATATTCCAAAGACCCCAGGAACTGGCAGGTAACAAAAGTTATCGGGTAAACCCCAGAGGGCTTCCGCTACTAGAAGTACTGCAACTATCGATTAAACTGCAAACATATCATTAGCACCGGCCAATAGCATTTCGACAAACAGTTCGTGCGCGCTGATAGCAGCAGCCAAACAAAGTTGACCTAACAAGGTCACCATTAATATGTTTCGAAGCGCCTTGACGAGACAAACACGATGCTGTCAAAATAATTGCTCTATGTTTAACGGATAAGTTATTCACGATTTTTTTTGGGGGAAAAAACGCCCTCGTCACCTTTGCTGACCTATTGCGCCTAAACTATTGCGCCTAAACCAATAGCGAGCGACGAAGCGCCTAAACTATTAATCTGAGCTAAAATACGAGGACACCAAATGCGAAAAAGGACAAATACGGGATCCTCGGACCAATACAAGAAGGGGATGAAATGGGTACTCACCTGCAAGCGAAACGAGGGAAGTACGCATTGAATTCCGGTTTGACAGTTGAGGCACATTGTTAGCATCAAATGCTATAGAAGTGTTTGTCACTGCAAACATTGTTGGTGAGATTATCAGTTGATTTGGGAATATTTACATAAGAATGCTTGGTATGGGGCAATAGGGCATGTTTGGTTAAGAACAACTGCAAACATAGGAGACGAGTACCGTGGAGAAGAACAAAGGTATATGAAAGGCAACAACATGCGTTATAAGCACAGTGTTGAGAAAGTCGGAGATAATATGTTTCATGGGCTCCGCCGCCGGGGGGGGGGGGGGGGGGGGGGGGAGATGAGACATGTCCCATACAATTTTCGGAGTGCCAAATTGGGCCTATGGTGTTGTGATATGCTAATGGTGTTTCTATTTGTTTTATATTCTTACTACCAGGTCCTTGTGAGATATAGAAAAGGTGTGTTTAATGTCGTGGTGAGAGAGTGAGAAAGAGATCAACTGACGCTGCTATCTCGAGTCATTTAGACCAGAGGGTTGAGAACTATTCACTGCGAATTTGTTTACATATTGCGCATCACGCAACGCTGGAGTCATAAATAATAACTCAATCGTCACCAACGTGACCCAGTTCTCTTAAACGCTATTTTACTTTTTCTGTATTTTAGATCTGCTTTTCGTGTACCCAGTCTGTGATTTTTCACAATTCTAGATGGTAGATTCATGTTCTATTCACTTGTACATTCCTAGATGACGATGGTTTTTCCTAGCTCTGTCTGATATGCCACATAAGAGTAAAATAAATATATACAATACAACACAAAATCGTTCGGTTGTCTCCCCCGGCTTCATGTGATCGCCCTCCATGGTCTTGATGGGTCAGCAGCTGCGGTCAGCGGAACTCGTTCTAACCTGGCAATGGTGCTGCAGCCCGCCTCCATATGCAAATGAAAAGGAGCAAAAACAAGGAGAAAAACTAGGATAAACTAGAAGAAAAACTAGGATACAAATTAGGAGAAAAATTAGGAGACAAATTAGGAGACAAATTAGGAGACAAATTAGGAGACAAATTAGGAGAACAAAAATGGGAGAAAAAATAGGAGAAAAAATAGGATAAAAAAATGGAGAAAAAATAAAAGAAAAAAATAGGAGAGAAAAAAAATAGGAGAAAAAATAGGAGACAAAATAGGAGAAAATAGGAAACAAATAGGACACCAAATTAACAAATAAAACACAGCGAGCTTGGACAAATTAGATTAGACTTGCAAATATGTATCTAACGTAAAATTAGGTCCTTCCTGCTCCCTTCCCTCGGATTAAAATAAACTGGAATAACGTTTGTCCGCCCCTGTGGCTCAGTCGGGAGAGCGCTGGGCGTCAGACCTCACCCGGTGTGGTAAACCGAGTTAGAGTCGCTTCGTCGCTCGCTATTGGCCCTGACTGAGATGGCCTGTGGCCGGTGGCAGCGGTCGTGTTCTAGGTCAGATGGCGTTAGAGAGCGGGACGGACCGTGTGCGTTTATTCTAGGCCAATATTGCCAGCTGAAGGACCCGTCTCTCACATGCATTATCGATCTAAGAACCCCATGGTTGATGGTGGATAGGTAGGACAACTCTGTCAATTGTGAAAATGGACGATCAAAAATTGGTCACATTGTAGTCGGGCTCTTTGCGTTGAAGTCTGCCATATGGAGGTTTGTAGAACATAACAATAAACCATCCGACTCGCACATTTAACTATACTTCTGACAGCGCTGTTTCCAGACGAAAACGACGACTCTTCTGTCTGCTTTACGACTGTCTTATCTCGTCACCAGTATCACCTGCCTTTCTCTGGAATGTGCACCGATACCTCCGCGCCGCCGTCTCTTCCGCCGCGTTATCGCCATTTCCTCTGAGACTGACCACTTGGTTGGCGTGTCTGGGGCTTATCAGGCCGGCCGAAACGCATGCGTCTCGTCGGTCGGCGGTGGCCGGAGCAGCGGGCAATCAGGCCAGATTGGCGTCCGCGGCAGCCGTCGGCGGTGGACGCATCCGGCCGCAGGCTATCTGTCGCTGACAGACGAGCCGCTGCCGTGCCGAGAGGAGATCGGGGAGCCGTCACCTGCCCCGACCGCCTCGGAGATACGAACACAATCCACCGCCGGCGGTCCTCAGTCGGGGCTGTGATTGGATACGTGGGTCGGTAGTGGAAACACTGTCGATTGTAGTTTAAAAAAATGATTCGCCCACGTTTTAAATATATGTTAACGCGGTTTACAACTATTGCTTTCATAGAATGTTCATTTTAATTCAATAATAAACCTTCAAATATGCAGTGTCCTTCATTAATAAGAAAGGATATATTAGGAAGAGTGCAGTTATTACGAGCGAGCGCTTCGCGCTCGCTCGTCCTTCCGTGGTGTATGGCAAAAATCTGAATATGAGCGGCCCAACCCGGCCCGGCCCGGCCCGGCCCGGCTCGTGGCGGCGCTTTTGAGTAGCTAATATCTCTGCAACCGCACGTCCGATTGACAAGCGGGCTTCTTTGCTGAGCGGCCCTATCCAACCTACCCTGTTTGAGACCAGTGCCGACTCACGTGGGTGACTACCACTGCGTGTGGCGCGTACCGCGTGAGAGGTGTGGAAAAGCGTTTTCTCGCAAAAACTCTGCAACGGCTGGGCAGATTGTGTGCACATTTGGTGTGTGGTTAGGGACCCCACAGCCGCCACTTTCCCACAAGTCAGGGATGGGTTTCCTCTGCACGTGCGCACGTGCACACCCCTATTATATATCTCTGGAACGGCTGAGCCGATTGTGCTAAAATTTGGTGTATGGCTAGGGACCTCCCAGCCGCCATTTTACCACAAGTCAGGGGTGGGGTGCCTCTGTATGTGCGCACGTCACACCCCTATAGAGCATATTCCTGAGCTGTCATCTCAGGAATATGCTCTATCTCAGGAACGGCTGAGCCGGTTGTGTTCGAATTTTGTGTGTGGCTAGGGACCTCTCAGCCACCGCCTTCCCACAAGTCAGGGGTGGGGTGCCTCTGCACGTGCGCATGTGCACACCCCCATGCTATATCTCAGGAACGGCTGAGCCGATTGTGTTCAAATTTAGTGTGTGGTTAAGGAGCTCCCAGTCACCTCTTTCCCACAAGTCAGGGCCTCTGCACGTGCGCATGTGCGCACCTTTTTGTATCTCAGAAACTACTTGCCCGATTGAGTTGAAATTCACCACACATTTCTTTCGCGCTCGCTCGTTAATCGCCAACTACGGCGCCTTACTGGTATATTATATATTTTGGCGTCATGTTCATGAACCCTTATTCTTTTCGGTGTGTATTTTCCCCACCCAGCACAAGCCGTGGCTCTCGTCTGGTGTGCGGCTGAAAAAACTACCGCCTGGCACCATTGCCTCCTCTATCTTCGGGGAGGCGGAGTGATATTGACGTCATCTGATATTGGTACTCGGTGCTCAGTGATATTGACGTCATCTGATATTGGTGCTCGGTGCTTAGTGATATTGACGTCATCTGACCGTCTGGATGCCACATCATAGGCCTATTATGACATAACGTGGTGCTGTATAGTTACTGGACGGTAGCACCCTAAATTCATACCTCGTACTGTCAATCTAATTAGCCTTAATCTCATTAGTTATCCGTCCGCATTTCTGTGATTGACTATTTGCAGTGAATAACTTCTGCATGGTCATCACGTATGCCTAGCACCAGTATCACATTCGGCGCCATGAGGCCCATATTGATGGCAGGGAAATGTGCGCTCTGGAGCGGGAGAATCCCGTGATCGGAGGATGTAGGCAGTGGTTGGCACCCTCGACAGGCAGCCGGAATCCCGCCGCCGATTGGAACCGCCAACCATTGGCTTCCGGCAGAGATATAACCAGCTGAGTCGCTCCCTCAGCTGACGTTGGGCTAGCTGAGCCTTCGAGAGGTGTAACTAGCACTGCCGCTTTCAAGAACCGGTGACAAGGGAGCTTTGGAGGTAGTGACTACGTTAACTGGCTGAATACAAAGGGATTTCGAACCGCCGCTGGTGTACTGTGCCTATTCGAATTTCCCAGATGTATACCCGTACCAACCCTGCGAAGGAACTGGATCGGTATACCCACTACCCATTGGTATACCAGAACTGGGGCGGACACTGATCTAGTACAATTCAGTTAGTCTCTCTCGCTTCTCCGAATTTCACTTAGCATAAATGGTTCATTTAAGCTTTTGGAGTAATTTCCTTTGTCTTCTCGTGTAAATGTAAATGTAAGTATGCCTCATAAATGTTTAAGTGGTCTCTAATATGCAATGCATGCTAAATGCTTTTACATATCCATTCTCAAGATTTTGGTGTTTGTTTTGGTATGCACTAACTGCTTATGTGCGATTATGGTAAGACCGTACTCACAGACTAAGCAGACGTGGCAAATTTCTGAATGCGTCTGCTTGGATTCTTCTCAAGTGTTCATTCTTGGAAAAAACACTGAAACGGAGAATGAAAGTCAGGCCTGGGTGCTTCCGCTTCACGCTACAGAAATTAATGTGAAAAGGATGAAGAAAAGAAGAAGACACAGAACATATTATGGAAAGATATTATTAAGTGAAGAAGACACTTCCCAGCAATAGAAGAAGACTTATTTTCCTGCATTTTTGGTAACATCACGCTATGACATCGCATATGGTGATATTACATAACTACACCCAATATTTATTTACTTAGTAGGTAACTTTGTTACTACAACTGCAGCTACAACCGTGTTATAAGACATGCCACTTTTTCTGCATTATATGAATTTGGGTACTCCTTAAATGTAAGTATATTCATACCATGTTTCATAGTAATATTGATACGTGATATTTATGTTATTGGAATTCAATTAAAACAAATTAAAAATAACATGACCCCGAATGCGTATATTGCAATGTAATATTGTGACCAATGAAGACCCCGACAATGCAAGTAAGAAACTGCGGTGCGTTGCCAAAAACCATCGATTTACAATTGTAATCATGGTTTTGTCTACGAGATGGTCTGGGAAGGGGGTCTTGGGGGGGGGCTGTCGCCCTCCCCTCCTCCGGTAGGGCCTCAGCGCAGCGAGCGAATGCGAGCGGAGCGTTCTAAACGTGGGTCCCTGCGACCGTACTTGCTGTAAAAGTTAGGTCAGGTTCGATTATGTTATTATAATTGTTTCCTGCTACACCCCTGGTTCATGGGATCGTCAAATCTCTGTTTTTCGTAACGCACCGCAGTTTCCTACTTGCTTTTTCGGGGTCTTCACTGATCGCAATATTACATTCCAATATACGCACCCGAATATGTATTAACCCGCCATTGACGGCGTCTCAGCCGAACGCCATTAGGTGGGGGCGAATATCGCCCCGTGTCTGTCTTCCGAACCCATGATCGCAGCGAGATGCGCAAGACGGCGCTCGATAGCTCTTGATGAGACGCATCTAAAGCATACAAGCATATCAACCCAAATATTAAAACTTAACTTTTTATTAAATTGAGCACCGTTTTCGAGAAAAAATGTCATAATCCTGTTCGGCAGCAATTACTTCATATTGCGCACCACAAGCGGCGTATATTGGACATTTTTTTGAGAAGGTGGGACATTCCCTTTAACCCTATTTGTAACAGGGGGGGCGGATTCCGCCCCCCTCATGTTTTTCGCAGATATCTCCAGAACGGCTGGGAGCAGGCCCATCAAATTTTGGGACTTTTCATAGAATTGAATACCGCATTTGGAGTCAAAATTTTGAGTTCTTAACCTGAACAGAGGCGGTTCCAGGGCACAGTTTTGGGTGGGTTCGGAGGCGACATTTGGCGATAATTCGGAAATGCGATGTTCACGGTTTCTTCCTAACTGCCTCAAGTATGAAGGGGTTACATGGGTTTACGGTGATTGCAACAAGTGCAAATTAGTTGATGTTAATTAAATATCATAAAAATTGCATGGCAGAGGCGGTTTCAGGGGCTTGAAAAAGGGGGGTTTCCAGGAAGTATTCAATGTTTGGCGGGAAGCCAATATAGCAATGTAAGGGGCATTTATAGCTATCAAGATGTAAAATACAGCTTCTGCTTCCATTATTTGCATAATTTATTACATATAGAGTTTCAGGGGCGTGTTCAGGCACATGCAAAGGGGGTGACTGGCATGGTGATGACGATATGCCAGCGATAACGGCGCAATAGATGATTACCTTATAATGATATATGCACATATGAAGCCAGAAAAGGGAATAAAGTTAATTTTTTTTTGCAGAAGCGCGCTCAGGAATGGAAGAAAGGGGGTCATATTATTGCAAGGAAACTAAGAGGCATGGGCGTACAATGACATAACATGCTGCTGTTTTCGGATGAAAAACACACCACAAGGTACTCTACGAACGATTATAAGATAATAGGCGAGTCCAGGTAGGGTGAAAAGGGGGGTAAGCAATGCTAATTGAAGTTGTAAGTGAAATAGTCACTGTTGACTAGTTAGTATCATAATAGCGGATAATATACTTATAAAAAAGTCTTGCGCCGCCCCAGGTTGTATCCTGGATACGCCTATGATGAAGTGCAACATGCAAAAAGGAACTATCTACGATCAGTAACACATTTATAGTGCTGGGTAGCAACTTGTCTGCGGTTAATTTTGTTTTCCAATTTGACCTCCCTTTTTCACTAACCTGGTACCGCCTATGGCAAAATATTATTTATTACTGTTTTGTCTAATGTCACAATCACATACCATTTCATTTATCAAAAAAACAACATCAAAAATTTATTTTATTACGAATTTACTTCACCCCCATATTGAGTGACCTGCACACGCCTATGATTTTTTAATTTTCAAACGTCACCGTAATATATCAATTTCCAATTCAATCTCTATCGATTCCTATTAGTTGTGTTAAAATCGGTTCATAAACATGACAGCTATAGTGGATCAAAAATACCACTAAAATTTGTAGTTTTTGCCCCCCTGTTGCCCCCCTATCAAAAATTTAGATTTTTTATTACTTAGAAATGTAGATCGTGTTGAGGGGAACCAAACGCCATCTCATTTTTGAAAATCGGGCGGGTAGATCTCGAGATCTCCGGGGGCGGGGCGGAATCCGCCCCCCCCTGTTACAAATAGGGGTAGCCAGGAGCCTGTTACAAATAGGGTTAAGTGTTTTTTTTAAAAAGATTTAGCTGATTTTGTTCGCCAAACTCGTATGTAGTGACGTCACTAAATTATCTATATCTCAAACAATGTTCGACAAAATATCTTCATATTTGAACAGAACCCGTAAAATTGATGTAGGAGAAGGTACCCACAATTTCACGTTGATAGCGCTATTGATTTTTGAGCTATTGCGAAAGTCTGTCAGTGGGGCCTTTTTTGCGCTCCCCCCAGTCAATGAAGGTATCGACGATGTTTAATGCACACAAAAGATTGTGAACTTAGTTAGAACAAAATATGAGGTAAGTACATGAGAACAGTACGAACGTCTGAGCACTCACATGTCCTGGAGATCTGCAGCGTATGGAAGGAAGTCGTCACGGTCTATCTGCACAATGCTGGTGACTGTCAGGGTTCTGAAACAGAACAGAACGAGTTAGCATATTATGACATGACATGACATATTTGCGTTGTAATTTCCCCTTCCGCTCACCTTCTGCAACCGGGGTAGCAGGATGGATTAAAGTATTTATTCCCAATGTTTGGATATTCTAGCAATTACTTTTATAAAAAGTTGCTTGTCTACTGTCTAGACAGAATGTCATTTAAGTGGCTATGCTATCCCAATTTTTGGATTGACACATTGGATAAATATTGTAAAATAGTTCCCGTGGATACTTTGGGCCCACATTTGAAAATAATGTATTGTCATAATCTTGATACTACCACTCGGTAATGCAATTCCAATTTAATGGATGTATTTGCTTCCGGCCTAGGACCAAGCGGAATCGCTGAGGGAGTTTACCTGCCGTATACTGCTGCTACACGGCCAGGCGGTCCTTATTTTGTCTGCAATTGCCAATCAATCTGGTGTTGGCTGTTAAATAGGCGCTCATTTCTCAGGGTATAAAGCCGGCGAGTGCCAATGTGGCCGAGGGGATAAGGTCACGTTCCCATACATTGCTAGCACCGGGTTCGAGCCCCGGAAGAAGCGATCTGTGGTGGCCTAACTAATATGTGCTGGTAAGGTCCAGTGGCAGTTGACCGAAAAAGGGTCAACCTGGCAACGGGGCAGTCTGGCAACGGGGCAGCCTGGCAACGGGACAGTCTGGCAACGGGGCAGCCTGGCAACGGGGAGCCTGGCAACGGGGCAGTCTGGCAACGGGGCAGTCTGGCAACGGGGCAGCCTGGCAACGGGGCAGCCTGGCAACGGGGCAGTCTGGCAACGGGGCAGTCTGGCAACGGGGCAGTCTGGCAACGGGGCAGTCTGGCAACGGGGCAGCCGTGTTGCATGGTGCGGCATGACGAAGATCTCTTTGTGATCCTGTCTTGCTAAAACGGCCGGAGGCATGAGTTGATACGTTGAACTGGCAGCGCATTACTGAGCGGTGTGCTCTCGTTACTGAGTGTGTGTTCTGGCAGCGCATTACTGAGCGATGTGCTCTCGTTATTGAGTGTGTGTGCTGGCAGCGCGTTACTGAGCGGTGTGCTCTCGTTACTGAGCGGTGTGCTCTCGTTACTGAGTGTGTGTTCTGGCAGCGCATTACTGAGCGATGTGCTCTCGTTATTGAGTGTGTGTGCTGGCAGCGCGTTACTGAGCGGTGTGCTCTCGTTACTGAGCGGTGTGCTCTCGTTATTGAGTGTGTGTGCTGGCAGCGCGTTACTGAGCGGTGTGCTCTCGTTACTGAGCGGTGTGCTCTCGTTACTGAGTGTGTGTTCTGGCAGCGTATTACTGAGCGGTGTGCTCTCGTTATTGAGTGTGTGTGCTGGCAGCGCGTTACTGAGCGGTGTGCTCTCGTTACTCCCATAACAAGCTCAGCTTAGCATTGTAACCCAAAGTCAAAACAAGACAACATACTTATTATTCACCATTAGTGATTTATGGTAAGTAGCCGTTTTCACGAAGGATTATTGAGCTGAAAAGTTTCTGAAAGATTCTGAAAGTTTTGAAAAACTACACAACTTTTACATGCGATTTTTGGCTAGAAATGTCCCTCATAATTTTGTAATATGTTGGTAAGCATAAAATATGTTGACAAAATTGCGGTTTGGTGGTAATAAGCAAGATAAGTATTGATAGAATCTTCCTGAAACTTCCTGAATCTTCCTGAAACTTTCAGGAAGATTCTATCAATACTTATCTTGCTTATTACCACCAAACCGCAATTTTGTCAACAAATTTTATTCTTACCAACATATTACAAAATTATGAGGGACATTTGTAGCCAAAAATCGCATGTACAAGTTGTGTAGTTTTTCAAAACTTTCAGAATCTTTCAGAAACTTTTCAACGCAATAATCCTTCGTGAAAACGGCTAGTAATACGTTTTTAAGCGGTCTCCATGTAGCATTTCTTTTAGATGTTATTTTACGCAGACGCTGGCGGCACATCCGCCATAAAACGAATCAACCAGCCGTCCACCGAGGTTTCATCAGACCTCACTGCTGACCACGCCAACATGATATCGGCATATCGAGTCCTGCCAGATCACCATCAAGTATCTGAGCTGAACGGCTGAGCTGTTCGTATCCATTACCGCACAAAGATGTCTTGTCGTCGCGAACCATTCGAACATCCGCGTTGTCGCGCGTAGTAAATACATAGGTGCACAAAAAAACGTTACAAAAAATTCCCTTGGGAGTGAATGGCAGTCCTGACGGACGATCGTTCGCGTGCGCGACACACCGGCATACCATTCCGCCACTTCGGCCATTTTCCCAGGCGGCCGCTGGCACAGACGCATTATTCATTCATTGGGGACAGCGTCGCACCGCCTGATCCTGAGATGCAATCCCAGATGGCGCGTTTGATGCCGTTATGCAGTTTGCAGATGCGATGCGATGCGATGGAGTTGCGCTGGAACATAGTAACTGGACTGCGGCAGACGCAGCGCCTCGCGCTGCATCCCTACGGGGGGGGGGGGGGGGGGGAGGGGGCGACAGCCCCCCCCCCCTCCGGGACCCCCTCCCAGACCATCTCGTAGACAAAACCATGATCACAATTGTAAATCGCTGGTTTTTGGCAACGCACCGCAGTTTCTTACTTGCTTTTTCGGGGTCTTCATGGGTCGCAATATTACATTGCAATATACGCATTCGGGGGCATGCTATTTTTAATTTGTTTTAATTGAATTCTAGCGCCTCGCAAAAAAATGGGTGGCTTTTCTGGGTACCGGCCTTTTAATATCCCATGACTCATAATCATAATCATAATCATAATCATAATCATGTATTTCGGAAACATGCATACTGCATGGGTGGGCTTTCAGTTTTCCACGTCAGTGAGATATAAGAGGCGAGCGACGCATGCTAAAGCAAAATACACTGAATGTAAAACCACACACTCAAGGGCGTCGCCGCCTTCTGAAAGTTGGGGGACGGGGGGAGGCATTTTGAAGTAGATTCTTTCCATGCAGCACCCTTAGGCGTAATGTTAAAATCGGAAAATGTTGGCCCCCGTCCCCCCCCCCCCCGCCACCTCTGACGCCCATGCACGCACGACATAAAACACGCCGCCGCAGGTCTACATAAGCTGTGCTTTCAGCAACGTTCGTGTCACCTTCTGTTGAACACTGAGAAGCTTGATGAGAAGCTTATCTGACGCTCCACACTCGCGTCGCGCGACTCAAGAATGAGCGCCGTGCAAACTCAGTCGGCACACGCCGAACATGCAGTCGTCATCACACGCTGCTCTAGTGCTGCAACTGGAGAACAGTGTTCGTCACGGGCCCACCATGAAGTCGACAATAGGCTAAGCCTGAGCGCGTAGACAATACTCCTTTTATATATACACTACCTCAGCCCGGCCCGGCCTGGCCCAGGCCCATCAACACCAAGCCCAGGCCCGGACCAGGCCCGGTCAAATTAATAATAGTGAGGCCCAGGCCCGGTCCGGTCCGTTCAGAATAAGCATATTATTATTTTCAGAAAATTTGCAATTATTATCCTAGCATGTTTACTTGTATACTACAAATGTGAAACAATGAACCAACTATGCTAACCCCGAAAACAGCCACAGCCACAGCACAGTGTGTTGCTGTGGAAGTAAACTTCTGGTTAAGATATTTATAAGCTCTGACCTGAGCTTGCGCGCATTACTTCAACATTCTCAGCCCAGGCCCGTCCAGAGCCCGGCGATTTCCTTAAAGTTGAGGCACATCCCAGGCCCAGCCCAGGGCCGACCCAGACCCGGCCCAAGCCAGGCCCATGGCCCATAGGGCCATCCCAGCCCGTGACAAACTCTGCTGGAGACATCGGCGCGGTAAGTTATATGCCGGCGAATTTGGTCGGGTGTATTGATGCTATGGATCAGTTTAAACATGATGTGAAGGTCACGTTCACGTATCAGCCGCTCCACTCTGAGCCACCCAAGTTCCCTGAGTTATGAATGGAATGGAGAATGAATGGAATGGAGAATGAATGGAATGGAGAATGAATGGAATGGAGAATGAATGGAATGGAGAATGAATGGAATGGAGAATGAATGGAATGGAGAATGAATGGAATGGAGAATGAATGGAATGGAGAATGAATGGAATGGAGAATGAATGGAATGGAGAATGAATGGAATGGAGAATGAATGGAATGGAGAATGAATGGAATGGAGAATGAATGGAATGTAGAATGAATGGAATGGAGAATGAATGGAATGGAGAATGAATGGAATGGAGAATGAATGGAATGGAGAATGAATGGAATGGAGAATGAATGGAATGGAGAATGAATGGAATGGAGAATGAATGGAATGGAGAATGAATGGAATGGAGAATGAATGGAATGGAGAATGAATGGAATGGAGAATGAATGGAATGGAGAATGAATGGAATGGATAATGAATGGAATGGAGAATGAATGGAATGGAGAATGAATGGAATGGAGAATGAATGGAATGGAGAATGAATGGAATGGAGAATGAATGGAATGGAGAATGAATGGAATGGAGAATGAATGGAATGGAGAATGAATGGAATGGAGAATGAATGGAATGGAGAATGAATGGAATGGAGAATGAATGGAATGGAGAATGAATGGAATGGAGAATGAATGGAATGGAGAATGAATGGAATGGATAATGAATGGAATGGAGAATGAATTGAATGGAGAATGAATGGAATGGAGAATGAATGGAATGGAGAATGAATGGAATGGAGAATGAATGGAATGGAGAATGAATGGAATGGAGAATGAATGGAATGGAGAATGAATGGAATGGAGAATGAATGGAATGGATAATGAATGGAATGGAGAATTAATGGAATGGAGAATGAATGGAATGAAGTAGCTGATACGTGGACGTGATGAGAGAATGGAATGAATGGATATGAAATGAATGGAGTTATGAATACGACGGGATTGTGCACGGTATGTGGCATTTCAATGGAATGCGCTCGCTCATAACGTTTATCGTGGCATGCTATCAAGCGGTGGATGTCAAAAGAATATGGAACACCATAAAGGTAAAACATAGGCGAGTTCATTAGTCATATTTACAATCTAATCATTACATTCTGCACATGATAACCAATCAGTTACATTGGTATTTTTGTAACGGATGTTGCAGGTCATCTATCTTCTGCCGTTCATATCTCCAAATATATCGGACAGAACAGATCAAACGCCTTTCGATAGTTCTGGATATTTCCATGATGCCCTGATGAAACCCTGCATTATTAATCTGGGAAGGTATCAATTCAATGACACACATTTTTGCAGACAAGAACGCAAATAAACAGTCACTGATCTTCAACAGGTTCAACTCTGCATGTTATCCGTATTTTACACTCACATGATTACCTACTCTTCTGAGGCTTTAACGACCTTGGTTACGAATGGCCATCATAGGTCGAAAGGTCACACTGTTGATATCGATCATTATACGTGTATATGTTTCTGGCCTTCTTCTTTGTCTTGAGAGCTACCGAGAGAACCATCCGTGCCACCGGGGCGCGTATTTTTTTGGTAGACAAAGAAGTGCCACATATAGATATTGCTTTGAAATTCGGTGTGGGCATCGTCCATACTTGGTTCTCCAATATTTCTTCCGTACAACTAACCTAACCTAACCTAACCCCGCCATTAAGTCCGGTCGAGCGGTCTACTAGTCCGAGGCCATTAAGTCCGGTCGAGCAGTCTACTAGTCCGAGGCCATTAAGTCCGGTCGAGCGGTCTACTAGTCCGAAGCCATTAAGTCCGGCCGAGCGGTCTACTAGTACGAGGCCACTAAGTCCGGTCGAGCGGTCTACTAGTCCGAAGCCATGAAGTCCGATCGGGACGAAACCTAAGATTCGCTCGTAGCCATGGCTAAAGACATAATAGCCGTCACCGGGATTCGAACCGGCCACCCTCCGCATGAAAGCCGGGCATCTTAACCACTAAGCTACAGAGGATTATCGGTGTGGAGGCACTGTGCCACATCTGACCCGGCTATGTAGCGGAAATGTTGTCAGGTTTCCAGATTGTTGCCAGTCACTGTAGTTATCGCTAATGTGGCACTTCTTTGGCTACCAAAAAAATTACGCCCCCGGGGACCTGGTAGCGGTCGGTCGGCCAGGTCACGCGCTGGCTTCGTGGCGTTTCCCGGGAAATAGTTTCTCGGCAATGTATTTCTTAAGCTCCTCTTAGCACGTTGTATGCCCTCATTTGACTTGTTCTTGCAATGAATTAGCACAAAGAGTAAAAATCAAACATCTTCAATACAACATTGTACAAATTCAAAGCGAGCCGAAATCAATGCAGAGTTATCTTGAAAATGCAATATGCATAATATCGCCTTCCGTTTTGTAGGCTTGGTGTATCTCGTCGCCGTCTCACTGTAACTCGGAGAAGGGGAGAAGGCCAGGTGTTTCACGCGCGCCACACGCACACCGGGAACATGGGCGGGACGGTGAGCGTCCCCGCGCACCGGTGGTCGTCCGACCGCGGCGCCAGGCGCAAGGCAACATTTGTGTATAACAACTGCAAATTGTCTACACAGTCACTGTAGCTGCTAGGTCTTCAAAAAGCTAGTTTCTTTGGAAGTTCTTAAACATTATGAAACGTTCCCGAAAAGTTTTCTGACAATTGTGTATAAGCAATTTAAAGAAGTACGCAATCCGGGTGAGACATGATGCATTGTATATTTCATTATAAACTGTTTGGAATATCTTAAAACTGTTCTGCTGGTCAATTGTCGCATGCGAAATGATTTTATCACAGCAAGTTTGCATGATGACAATTTTTCAAGTGGCAAGTTGCTTTCACTTCTACTCACCGAAAGTTTGAACAAATAGTTGAAACTTCCTGGATTCTGAACATCGCGGATGACAAGTTTATGACTCTATCGTAATGTCTTGGTATGCTATTTCTCAGACATAGCTCGTCGCTTAATTGCAAGAACATTTTTCAAAACATAATATGAGTAACGATAAATGTGACTTCTTGTACACACATTAATCACATTACACGTTACTACTTAAGTTATAAATGAAGACTGAGTAATTTAAATTCCCCACCCAAAATATAACTGCAGTATCTGGGACTTGGGCCCATAATAAATTACGCTACTTTGTCATTTGGTAGTAAATCAGGCCTAATCTGTCGCCTAACATTCGGACGATGTATATGTTCCAAACCGAAGCCTTCAGTAAACACACCCAGTCAGCAGTCTGCTAAGAAGCTGTCCAAACATGATGAGTGACATCCTCTCACTGCGGAGCTTTGACTGAGCACCGCAGGCAGATATGGTATTTTGTTCCATAATCACATGGTTAATTCATTGGCTACCGTGACTGGGGCACCGTGACTCACAGGGACAATGGTGAGGAGAGAGTAAGTAGTGTGGACAAAATAAACATAATGTTGGTAGTTGCGGGCACTCAGTACAGCGTCGGCACAGTCTTCACGTCGTCTAATCAGGTTTCAATTCGAGCCGCCGATCTCTCTCATTTTTCCGGAAAAAAACTGGTAGTAATTTCTGCGAGTCATGTGCAGAATAACCGGCGTCGGCAACTTCCAAGACTAGACGAGACCAAACTCAAGGCTGGACTGCTGCCTCTTTATTTAAGCAATTCAACATTCAGCAGTAATGGTGAGCAAGCAGATCTGTAAAGCATGCAGGTACCCCACAGCGCCAGCGGGGTGCTCCAGCCATTATTAGTCTGAACGATATAGTGGTGGAGAAAATTCACGGTAAGGACCCACGCATGACGCGCTCTAGCGCAACGCACAAGGAGACATTACAACTGACTCCAATGTAACACCACTACGACATCCAATACAACACACAGCAGAAGCATCCAACGCAGTACCGTACAATTGATAATTGTTTATCTCACTCTTCCAAATAACAGTCGTCCTCAAAGGAGACCCAATAGTCCAGAGGAGCTGGCTGGCACCTCGTCACGCAGTTGAGAATGACTTCGATTCGTGTCTCGCAGGACGCGATCTGGGATGTTTGTGTAAATTAAAGGGCTGTGAAAACAGACTCCGTGAGTTCACTGAGTGGAGAGCCAGCGATCCACTCAGGTCACGCTGTTAATTGGATTCCACTCAGGTCACGCTGTTAATTGGCTTACTTTACACCCACAGATACACCCACCGTAGGCTGGTACAGTACCTGATTCACGTTAAACCCGTGCAGCGCGACACCGTATCTACCCTGGCGTGCGACACCGTATCTACCCTGGCGTGTGACACCGTATCTACCCTGGCGTGCGACACCGTATCTACCCTGGCGTGTGACACCGTATCTACCCTGGCGTGCGACACCGTATCTACCCTGGCGTGTGACACCGTATCTACCCTGGCGTGCGACACCGTATCTACCCTGGCGTGCGACACCGTATTTACCCTGGCGTGTGCCACCGTATCTACCCCCTGCCTTATAAGTGCTCAGTGCATCATCACAACTGCCTCATAGGTGTAGGAGTAGGATGGCATGGTCCCCACTTTTCATGACGCTCCATCGTTCCTGATCTATCCCTCCTAACAATCTGCAGTGTATCACAACCCTGCCTCCTGCCTGTATAGTAGCTGTGTCGTGAGCACGTCTGGTCCGCCTTACAGCAGTGTTGTGCGGCACAGCATCTACCGGCGCTATAGCTTACTTTAGATGACTTGCAAATATTCCTCATCTATGATTTCCATATTCTTCTGCCCCATTCCTACACCCAGCTCAGCCCGCTCCTGCGCTCCTGCATTGATGTGCTCCTGTGCTCCTGTGGTCAGCGTTCCTGCTCCATCTCCGTGCTCCGTCACGTCGGGGCTGCTCCAGACCTCCACCGGCTGCTGCGCGTTCCTCTTCACCGGCCCATCCTGCGGCGTCGTCCGCTTCCGATCTCTGAGCCACCTGCGGCCGCCCAGCACCGTCTTCAGCCAGTCCTCCGTCATCTGCACCACGCCGAAGATGGAGGCGCCGAACAGGATGCCGATGATGCCGGCAATGTCGGAGAGCAGCGAGCTGGAGCCGTACGTCACCTGCTCGGTGGTGACGCGCACCCGCTCAGCCCAGCGCAGCGTCAGGTAGGACGCGTTGTACTGCCGCGCGAACTCAATGTCCTGCCGCTTCAGCTCCTTGATGGTCCACTTCTCGCGCGTGCAGCCGACCTTGCAGCTGCACTTGCGGCGGATCTGGGTCGCCGTCACTTCTGGAGGCACCACAGAGGCGAGCACCTCGTGCCGCGTGCTGCAGCTCTGCTCGGCTGGGCCGGGCATCCAGGGCGCGCGGCAGCCCATCCTCTGGGCCTGCAGACGCCACACACACTGCTGCCGGCAGAAGGCGCGGCTGTAGCGGCGCTCCGGCTCGCATGGCTGACGCCGCAGACTGGGCGACACCTCCAGCTCGCCGCTCACCTCAACGTCCACTCGCTCTCCGGACCGCAGGATGACGTGCGGGTGAGGTATGATCAGACCCGGCCGCAGCCACTCGCCGGGCTCCACCACCGGCACCTGCCCGCCGTGCAGGAACACGTGCACCTCCTCTGCGCCGCCGACCAGCGCGTGCATCGCGCTGTGGTAGAAGTTGAGGATGAAGTGGGACTGCTCGATGTTCATGGGCATGTCTAGACGGAGCGTGTAGCAGACTCCGCGCTCGTTCGATGAGAGCGTCCAGTCACCGTAGATGACCCCCGGGCCGCCGCGCGGACTGCGGGAATTGCAGGCGCCGTTCTGACAGGACACCAGTTGATCCAGATCGACGGCCGCCGCTATCCAGAGCTGGTCGAGCGTGGCGTTCTCGGGGAAGCGATACCAGTCCTCCCAGCGGCCCTGGTCCGCCAGCATGCCCCAGGCGGCCAGCACGTCGGCCCGCAGCCGGGTGCTGGGGCACACGGTCATGCCGGGCACGAGCATCGTGTCGGCTGGCTCCATCCGGCGGATGAGCGCAGTCGGCTCCGAGATGAATAGGATGGCCAGCTCGTGGCACTGCAGTGCCAGCAGGCCGGCGCATATCAGCAGAAGGCAGCCGTACAGGAGGCCCCGCACAGCCGCCATCTTAACCGACTCCGGGACAGGCCGGAACGCGGCACCTCCTATCGGTAGGCTGGCCGCACTGACTGGCTCGCTGGACTATCGGGTTCCCTGGCCAGTCCCGTTTGTGCTAGACCTTGCTACCGTTCCTCGTCGCGGGACAGAGCTTAGCCAAGTGACGTGGCACTCGCGCGAGCTGCGACGCTGCGGTAGGCTATAGATTTCCGAACCATCACGCCCCAAAATGTATTAACACTCCAAATCGCTCGATAGGCTTTACATACTGCTTCGCCGGGCTAAACGGTGAATGGCCGTTTTCATGTGCAGGTTATATTCACAAAATACGTTCATGTACACTACTTCGCTCCTTGGCGCACGTCTATGCCTACTGATCAGCCATCACGGACAATTTGTAAGGGCCGGGCTTCGACAGCACAAGTGGGTCTTTAGCGGTGAGCTTTTACAAAGAGACCAATAGGTTCCTGGAGCAGGAGGGCGAAAAGTTTGGAACATCATTAATCGTATTTATTCGGAATTATCGGAAGCTTTACATTTGCCATGGTAAGGCAGTATTAATGACATATTATCCGTTTTCACGAAGGATTATTGCGCTGAAAAGATTCTGAAAAGTTTCTGAAAAGTTTCTGAGAAGTTTTGGTATTAAAGGCTTAGTATATTATACATTCCAAGAAGTAAATTACTGATTTAGGCGATATTATCACTATTAAATAGCTATGGAAACATGTATTGAGCTCATAACAAGTTTAAGATACAAAGTTGACCGTTTTAAAGACCATATGCGTCTAGAGTCCATTCGTTCAGTTTAGCATACCGTCATACTAGTTACTAAATATGGCAGCGTCATAGACACAGGTCTATCTGCGCATGCGCAGTGATGTGTCAGCATCGATTCGCCGCCGCTTCTGACCCGCGTGCCGCACGCACATAGACAAAGCCAAGCCGCACAGGTCGGCCGCCAGGTTGGACCGGATTAGGCGAGTCCATTGCGGCCAATAGCGTCACATGCCACAGAACGTTTCTGAACCATTCTGAAGTTTTGAAAAGTTTCAGTCGGTGGAGATCTGGCATCACAACTGACATATCACTGCTTATCTTGCTAATTACCACCAAACCGCAATTTTGTCAACATATTATATTGTTACCAACATATTACTAAATTCTGAGGGACATTTCAAGCAAAAAATCGCATGTTAAAGTTGTGTAGTTAAGGAATGGATCGTCGAACTAAGACTTCTATACCAAAACTTGCTTAAACTTTTCAGCAACTTTGCAGAATCTTTCAGCGCAATAATCCTTCGTGAAAACGGCTATTGTGTGGAATAACTCTGCATTCCTCATTCCACTCCAAGTTTGCGGCCGAAGCGCTTTAATAATAACAGCACGCGAGAGAAAAAAAAATATTACGAGGAATTTTAGGTTTAATTGCAAAATGCAAATACAATTCAATTCAATTTATTCAGATATCCCTACATGGGGACAAAGCACATGCCAGTAGGTACGGTTAAACAGTAAGTAGGTATGTATATACACACCCACACACGCATACACGCATACACGCCCACATATAGGCCATGCCATTCACCGGCACACACTCAAACACGATCACCCATGAGGCAACACCAAAAGCCGAATGAGGCCCCAGGCGTTCTTGTTATTCTGAGCCGGAAGTATGTACAATGTAAATTGCTGAAAGCGCTTCTGCCGCAAACTTGGAGTGGAACGAGGCATAGTACGGCTTCATGTTCATGGCTAAATTAGTGGTTGAGTTGGTTCCAAGTTAATATTATCGAAAGTTCGCGAGCTGATTGATCCAAAATATAGTGCATGCGTTTTAAGTATGGGTAAATTATTGCAATTTTCGGGCACATTTAAATACGTCATTGCACAGGAGCGGTCAAACAAGCAAACAAATGAGGCTTGTGAATCTCACCGTGAAGTTAAACCTTTCTTCTGTTGTGCAAACATTCCACTCGAATACCTTGAAAAGCTAAGAATCGCCAAGTTTGATAATTAAATTGCCCATTAAAACGCCTCGGCTGACTTGCACTGAGCTATACAGCCACTGATCATTCCGCCGCAGATGGCTGTGTTTCTTCTCAGAAGTTTCTCGGCAGCCGTGCTCGTCGGTGACGTGCTGTCGGTGCGTCCGCAACATAGGGCTTCCTTCCACTGCAGCTGTCAGCTGAGCTTGGCGCCAGAGCTTGGCACCAGCTGTCGGCACCAGCTGTCATCGTCCGAGTGCTCCACCGAGCGATGGAGATGCATGGCGACAGTCGCTGGCGAAGGGTGACGCGATAGATGACAGTGGTCGCTTTTCTCAGTCAGATATAGACTCCAGTTGTCGGTATCGTCACACATTTAGGCCGGCATAATCTGCAGTGGATTACTGAGTTGGACGTCACCCAGTTGGTGTTAATGAAATGGGTCGGATTTGAGAGGAGAAATAATAGTCACCTAGGCATGCATGCTGTTGCGATAGGAAAGCCTGCGGTAAACAATACTCAGTCACTAAATTTAGAAGTTGTGGGTCGAGTTCGCAGTGAAGGGTTAGCATGTTTTACATTGAATATGTACATAAATATTGTAAGACATTTAGTGTGACATAATGCTGATATATGTAGGAGTATAACAGAATCATCAGCGACCATACTTTACCAGTAAGGCGCCGTAATTGGCGATGAACGAGCGAGCGCGATCGCAATGTATGGTGAATTTCAACTCTATCGGGCAAGTAGTTTCTGAGATACAAAAAATGGTGAGCACGTGCGCACGTGCAGAGGAACCACACCCCTGACTTGTGGGAAACTGGCGGCTGAGGGGTCCCAAACCACACATCAAATTTGCACATAATCTGCCCAGCCGTTGCGAAGTTTTTGCGAGAAAACACTTTTCAACACCCCTCACGCGGCACGCGCCACGCGCAGTGGTAGTAACCCACATGAGTCGCCACCGGTCTCAAACAGGGTAAGTTGGATGGGCTGCTCAGCAAAGAAGCCCGCTTGTCAATCGGACGTGTGGTTGCAGAGATATGAGCTTCTCAATAGCGTCGCCAAGGGGCGGGTCGGGCCGGGCCGGGTCGGGCCGGGCCGGGCCGGGTCGGGCCGCTCATATTCAGATTTTCCCCATATACCACGGAAGGACGAGTGAGCAGCGCGATTCCCATGTATATGTCTAGTCAGTTGTATAGCGGGACTACTCAATAAACATGTCGACTCATGACAGACGAATTGGCGATGGATGGAATATACCCAACTCGAGAGATCTGCTGAGGAATTTTAGTCCCTCGAGTTCTCACTCCGTTTCGTGATATCTTGCAAATAACTACAGTTTCGGTATTCAACTGTCCGATTTATGAATACTTTGCACCCATTCAAGGAAGGGGTTGCGGCGCTACAGCCTGGATCGGCCTGGTGTCCGGTGTCCGGCCTGGTGTCCGGTGTCCGGCCTGGTGTCCGGTGTCCAGCCTGGTGGCCGGTGTCCGGCCTGGTGTCCGGTGTCCAGCCTGGTGGTCGGTGTCCGGCCTGGTGTCCGGTGTCCAGCCTGGTGTCCGGCCTGGTGTCCGGACTGGTGTCCGGCCTGGTGTCCGGTGTCCGGCCTGGTGTCCGGTGTCCGGTCTGGTGTACGGTGTCCAGCCTGGTGTCCGGCCTGGTGTCCGGTGTCCGACCTGGTGTCCGGTGTCCGGTATGTTGCCCGGTGTCCGGTCTGGTGTCCGGTGTCCGGCCTGGTGTCCGGTGTCCGGCCTGGTGTCCGGTGTCCGGCCTGGTGTACGGTGTCCGGCCTGGTGTACGGTGTCCAGCCTGGTGTCCGGTGTCCGGTATGTTGTCCGGTGTCCGGTCTGGTGTCCGGTGTCCAGCCTGGTGTCCGGTGTCCGGTCTGGTGTCCGGTGTCCGGTCTGGTGTCCGGTGTCCAGCCTGGTGTCCGGTCTGGTGTCCGGTGTCCAGCCTGGTGTCCGGTGTCCGGCCTGGTGTCCGGTGTCCACCTCGGTGTCCGGTGTCCAACCTGGTGTCCGGTGTCCAGTCTGGTGTCCGGTGTCCGGCCTGGTGTCCGGTGTCCGGTGTCCGGTGTCTGGCCTGGTGTCTGGTGTCTAGTGTCCAGTGTCTGGTCTGGTGTCCGGTATCCAGCCTGGTGTCCGGTGTCCGGCCTGGTGTCTGGTGTCCGGCCTGGTGTCCGGTGTCCGGCCTGGTGTCCGGTGTCCAGCCTGGTGTCCGGTGTCCAGTTTGTTGTCCGGTGTCCGGCCTGGTGTCCGGTGTCCGGCCTGGTGTCCGGTGTCCATCCTGGTGTCCGGTGTCCGGCCTGGTGTCCGGTGTCCGGCCTGGTGTCCGGTGTCTAGCCTGGTTCCGGTGTCCATCTTGGTGTCCGGTGTCCAGCCTGGTGTCCGGTGTCCGGTGTCCGGCCTGGTGTCCGGTGTCCGGCCTGGTGTCCGGTGTCCGGCATGGTGTCCGGTTTCCAGCCTGGTGTCCGGTGTCCGGCCTGGTGTCCGACCTGGTGTCCGGCCTGGTGTCCGGCCTGGTGTCCGGTGTCCGGCCTGGTGTCCGGGGTCCGACCTGGTGTCCGGTGTCCGGCCTGGTGTCCGGCCTAGTGCCCGGTGTCCAGCCTGGTGTCCGGTGTCCGGCCTGGTGTACAGTGTCCGGCCTGGTGTCCGGTGTCCGGCCTGGTGTCCGGTGTCCAACCTGGTGTCCGGTGTCCGGTCTGGTGTCCGGTGTCCATCTTGGTGTCCGGTGTCCGGTGTCCAGCTTGGTGTCCGGTGTCCGGTGTCCGGCCTGGTGTCCGGTGTCCGGCCTGGTGTCCGGTGTCCGGCCTGGTGTCCGGTGTCTGGCCTGGTGTCCGGTGTCCGGCCTGGTGTCCGGTGTCTGGCCTGGTGTCCGGTGTCCATCTTGGTGTCCGGTGTCCAGCCTGGTGTCCGGTGTCCGGTGTCCGGCCTGGTGTCCGGTGTCTGGCCTGGTGTCCGGTGTCCGGCCTGGTGTCCGGTGTCTGGCCTGGTGTCCGGTGTCCGGCCTGGTGTCCGTTGTCCGGTGTCCAGCCTGGTGTCCGGTGTCCGGTGTCCGGCCTGGTGTCCGGTGTCCGGCCTGGTGTCCGGTGTCCATCTTGGTGTCCGGTGTCCGGTGTCCGGCCTGGTGTCCGGTGTCCGGCCTGGTGTCCGGTGTCCGGCCTGGTGTCCGGTGTCCGGCCTGGTGTCCGGTGTCTGGCCTGGTGTCCGGTGTCCGGCCTGGTGTCTGGCCTGGTGTCCGGTGTCCGGAGCACACGACTTTGCCACACCAGAGTTAATCAAAACTGACGTTCAGGTAACGTCACTTCTGACATTCGAATTTCATCTTCAGTAACTCAGCTGGTGAGCGATTATGCCTAACTCTGTCTCAGACCTGCAGCGACTGGCGAAGTGGCTAGGTACTAAAGTACCTGAGCAATTCCATGACAGATCACCAAGGCATGGTAACCACACCCTCTCAGATTTCGCTGTGAAATGGTGTATAGGGTTATTTTGGGCGTTGATTTCGATTTTCGAATTTGTGCTGTCGTCAGGTTACAGGGTCACAAGATACAGGTCAGCGAAAATTCAGGTCAAGGTCAATCGTCCAACTAGGTTTGTCATTATATCTGAAAGATAGAAATACATATCAGGGCAAAACTATATATATAACTAGAGAGAGGGAGAAACAAAGAATATAATGGCATACAAAGTTACCCCCTAAAGCAAAATTTTGACAATTTGACCTGATGACCTTGAAGTCAGATCAAGGTCAAGCCATGTTTGCCTGCTTCGATTTGTGTTTTACTAACACAAAAGTTTCTTCATTTAATTGGTAATATGCATGCAAAATTTCGCGGGGTAACTGAAACTCATTGGGGGTCAACAGGTGTCATATGTCATGACCTCATTTGCCCAGCGAGTTTACGAATTCCGGTTTTCTCCAAATATAAGCAACATGGGCATCATTTGAAAGCACCTGTCCTATTGAATACACTTATGACATTAACCCGCGCCGTGCCGGTGCTCGGCGCCACCTTCGCCGGGGGGGGGGGGGGGGGGCGTTTAGACGCCCCCTCGAACTCGGCTCCTATGGGACGTATATATTTTTTTTAGAAAGCTCGTCGAAAATCATTTTGAAACTATTTAGGTAATTTTTTGGCTCAGGTCAATATTGAGGTCATCAGAGGTCATCAAAGGTTAGATATTCCAGTTGTAGGACTTCGCTTCAAACACCCCCACATATCTCGGAATCTATGCTAGATAAGAACAAACGGAAAAACGCAATCAAAAGCTCTGAAAAAAAAACACAATCGCAATTGGTGCCCTCAAATTTTAGCTCATGTCAATAGTTTAGGCTCTAGAGGTCATCAAAGGTAAAAAGGCAATTGTTTTTGGCAAAACAGGTTTTCGCAAATAGCTTTTTACCTAATAAAGATATGGCAACACTGTTGACGCCATCGTGTTTGTCAAGGCCCTTCGAATCATATTATGTGTATTTGACAACTTGGACACTCCGACAATACACGTCGGCTATTCTGAGGTCACGTCATTGTTAATGCGGATGGAACGTTACACAACTTACACACATACACATCATGCTCGCACACACTGACTAACTATCGCAAAATCACACTTTCAGCACCCTTTCAGCACCCTTTCAGCACCCTTTCAGCACCCCTTCAGCTATGCGGGTGTCCAGTGTCCACCACTCGCCACCACGCCAGTACTGGGCCACCACCATCACGTGACCACAATGCTGTGACCCGGCCAAGGTCATCCCGGTACAGACGACCGCGCGGTCAGTGACGTCACTGCAGCAGTCACCGGCCGGGCCGGGCCGGCCAGGCATCTGCCGGTCTCGTTGCCTCGGGAGATGACCGCGTCTCCGGCGCGAGGGTAGGCGGCTCCCGGTGTGCACTCAGTCGAGTTTGCCGTTGAAGTTGCGTGCGTTTGTTGAAAACTTGCTGACATTAAAAAACTTTGCGGTTGGTAGTTGGTTAAAGTTCCAGAACAATGACCTGATACACTTGCGGTAATGGCCAGCACTGGTCCAAGTGGTCACCATTACAAGTAGCAAGTACAATTTAAACAATGCCAGTTTTAGTCTTGTAATTACTTGTTCTGACTCACATACCATTGTTCATATGTATAGTGACTGCGAAAACTTCTCTCGTCATTTGCACTCACTCCACTCGCATCTTGGAATCAGGCGCAATCACGCCCACTGGTAAGGATGAGGCGTGAGCCTCCCCGCGCACCGTCGCACGTCCGTACGGGGCGCCAGGCGCAGGTCGACTGGGCGACAGTATTAGTGTTGACCAGGTCAGGTCAACTTAAAATTTGACCTCAGGTCAAGGTCAAGTGGTGACCCAAGTAGGTCATTTTGCATATTGGGAGACGTGTTACGACGAGATAAGCACATTGGTGCCGGCTTCACTTCTCTATCTTTATTCTGTCGAGAGGTATTGACAAAAAGTGCTAGTAACCTCGGATGACCTCAGCTGACTGTAGGTACGGAGCAAAATTGCACGTGGATCATCAATAATGACCAATGATAACCTGATCCAGAAGGAATTGGACTGATATCATGGGTATCCTCGGAATGGGAAGTATTTGAATATTTCCCCATTGACTTATAATGGGGAGGTTACGAAATTGACCCGACCTTAGGTCACATATATAACAAAATCCGAGATATACAATTTGTAGGAACCTTATGAAATCCTGTAAGTTTGAAACCAATCGGCTAGAGACTGTGGTGGTTGTGGTACGACGGCAAACTTTTTTTTGGAGGTGGGGTCACGTGACCTGACCTGAGATGACTTGAGGTGAACAATTTCACACAATGTGGGTAATTGATGCCGGAACAGCTGTGCCAAAAACGGCGTCGCGTAGCGCCGTCGTTTTTCCGCTATCTTTGAAAACCTTAAGGTCTAAACGCCCCCCCCCCCCCGGCACGGCGCGGGTTAATTTCACATTGAAATATAAATGAATAACAATAAATCGGAAAATACAAATTGCAACTGATATAACTAATTCGTATCGTCCTCTGATGGACATCTGATGCGACGGCATTGCGTACCATGTACCGAAACTACCGAAATACCGAAATTCGTAAACCCGCTGGGGAAATGAGGTCATGACTTAACCCGCGCACTGCAGGGGGTTGATTTCCGCCCTCCCCCTCAGGTTTTTCGCAGATAGCGAAAAAACGGCGGCGCGGCGCGCCGACATTAATTGCGCACACTTTGAACAAAATTTAACCTCGGATCATCTCAGGTCAGGTCACCAGACCAGGTCAAGTGACCCCACCTCCAAAAATGTTTGCAGTTGTGCCAAAGCCAGAGTTTCTCACCGATAAATTTGAAACTTACATGATGTCATCAGGGCATAGTTACTTACAATTCGTTTATCTCGGAATTTTGATATCGGTGACCTACGGTCAGGTCAATTTCGTAACCTCCCCATAATAAGTCAATGGAGAAATATATATTGACCTGAAATCAAATTTGAGGATACCTTGTCGATTGCCAATTTCACTGACTGGCGTTTGATTTTTCCGTTTGTTTCTAACTAGCATAGTTTCCGAGATATATGGGAATTTCTGGAGCGAAGTCCTTAAACAGGACAAAATTGGAATATTTTACCTTTGATGACTTCTGGTGACCTCAATTTTGACCTGACCTAAAAAGAAACTACCATCGATAGAAATTGTATAAAGCTATCAAATGCCGTTTTCCGCTTGTCGCTACGTAGCGTAGTTTTCGAGATCTCACGGGGGGGGGGGGGGGCGGAAATCAACCCCCTGCAGTTCGTGTTCGGCGCAAACCCCCTGCAGTGCGCGGTAAGACCCCCAAGGAGTTCCAGTTACCACGCGAAATTTTGCATGCATGTTACCAACTGAAGCAACACACTTTTGTGTAAATGTAAAACAAAATCGAAGCAGGTAAACATGGTTTTACCTTGACCTGACTTCAAGGTCATAAGGTCAAATTGTCCAATTTTTACTTAAGGGGGTATTTTTTTGCCATCAAATTCTTTGCTTCTTCCTCTCTCTAATTATATATAGTTTGGCCCTGATATGTATTTTTATCTTGGATATTAAATTACAAACGTAGTTGAATGTTTGACCTTGGCCTGAATTTTCGCTGACCTGTATCTTGTGACCTCGTAACCTGACGACCATACACATTCAAGAAACGAAATCAGCGCCCAGCATAACCCCATACACTACTTTGAAGCGAAATCGGAATGGGTGTGGTATACATTTTCACCCTTACCTTGGTGATTTGTCCTGGAATTGCCCACCTATTACTTTTTGGTTAACTTCTATCTTATTATTATATTAGTCTGAATAGCCAACTTGCTTTGCCTACAAAGCGTGTGAGGTGTTTCACCTAAATTAAATAATTAACTCCTAATGGATGGATTGCTGGGTTCAGAGTTAATTAACCATAGCTTCTTGCTGGATTACTACCAGAGCGCGAAATTCCAGGTGGCTGGCACACAGATGATGGGGAAGCTTAGAGCGCCCGAAATGTTTGGCACTGTGAGCCTTCTCGCTGATGTTGCTCATGTTGACCCCCAAGGAGTTAGAGCATGTAAGTCGTTTGTGACCGCGTGTCGTTTGTGACCGCGTGTCTTTGTGACCGCGTGTCGTTTGTGACCGCGTGTCGTTTGTGACCGCGTGTCGTTTGTGACCGCGTGTCTTTGTGACCGCGTGTCTTTGTGACCGCGTGTCGTTTGTGACCGCGTGTCTGTGTGACCGCGTGTCGTTTGTGACCGCGTGTCGTTTGTGACCGCGTGTCGTTTGTGACCGCGTGTCTTTGTGACCGCGTGTCGTTTGTGACCGCGTGTCGTTTGTGACCGCGTGTCGTTTGTGACCGCGTGTCTTTGTGACCGCGTGTCTTTGTGACCGCGTGTCTTTGTGACCGCGTGTCGTTTGTGACCGCGTGTCGTTTGTGACCGCGTGTCTTTGTGACCGCGTGTCGTTTGTGACCGCGTGTAGTTTGTGACCACGTGTCTTTGTGACCGCGTGTCTTTGTGACCGCGTGTCGTTTGTGACCGCGTGTCTTTGTGACCGCGTGTCTTTGTGACCGCGTGTCGTTTGTGACCGCGTGTCTTTGTGACCGCGTGTCTTTGTGACCGCGTGTCGTTTGTGACCGCGTGTCTTTGTGACCGCGTGTCTGTGTGACCGCGTGTCTTTGTGACCGCGTGTCTGTGTGACCGCGTGGGCCTCTGAGACCGCGTGTCTGTGTGACCGCGTGGGCCTCTGAGACCGCGTGTGGTTTGTGACCGCGTGTCGTTTATGACCGCGGGTCTTTGTGACCGCGTGTCGTTTGTGACCGCGTGTCGTTTGTGACCGCGTGTCGTTTGTGACCGCGTGTCTGTGTGACCGCGTGGGCCTCTGAGACCGCGTGTCTTTGTGACCGCGTGGGCCTCTGAGACCAGACCACCAGCCACAAGTGGTTATCATGGTCAGTAAGAATGCCAAGAGCTCAAAGTACTCTGCTCAAAGTACCTAATCGTACTGCTGCTCAAAGTACCTAATCGTAGCAGAATTAAGAAACCCGGCGATCTATTGAGTAGAACACGTTAATGAACTTGGTTTGGAGGACAAGGCCGACATACATTTAATTTAATTAAATACTAAAAGGTGGGCTATGTTATCTACGCCACGATTGAAAGTGACAACAGCCAATTGAAATATAGCATTTAAAGTATGTCGGCAACATGACATTAACGATCGATATTTATAGTCTTTTATGATTTTCTAAGTTTCTTTAGTACATCTTATTCTCTGTACATCCAAACCAATGCACAAGTAAGCCACAATAATTATTATCTGCATATTTATGGCGTACTAAATAACATCGTGCACCTCTCTCTGTCGATATGCAAATGACCTCTCTTGATAACCGGCTCACTGTCAACGTATGGATAAGCTTCTATGATGAGAGGGGCCCTTATGGATGCACAAACGAGTTCCATTGATGCACATTGAGTAGCTCTCTCGATGGAAATGAGCTCATTTAATGAGTGACCCAATGAAATAGCATTCATTTGTGGCAAATCATGAGCGAGTTCTTTCCGTCAATCTGAAGTGATGATGCCTCATTTCTGACCACGCACTGTTGTCTCTCGTCTGCCATTATCGGCTCTCGTCTGTCGTCTCTCGCCTGTCGTGTCGTCTCTCGTCTGTCATTATCGTCTCTCACCTGTAATTATCGTCTCTCGTCTGCCATTATCGTCTCTCGCCTGTCGTCTCTCGCCTGCCATTATCGTCTCTCGTCTGTCGTCTCTCGTCTGCCATTATCGTCTCTCGCCTGCTATTATCGTCTCTCGCCTGTCATTATCGCCTCTCGTCTGCCATTATCGTCTCTCACCTGCCATTATCGTCTCTCGTCTGCCATTATCGTCTCTCGTATGTCGTCTCTCGTCTGCCATTATCGTCTCTCGCATGATATTATCGTCTCTCGCATGACATTATCGTCTCTCGTCTGTCATTATCGTCTCTCGTCTGTCACTATCGTCTCTCTCCTGCCAGTATCGTCTATCGCCTGCCATTATCGTCTCTCGCCTGCCATTATCGTCTCTCGCCTGTCATTATCGTCTCTCGTCTGTCATTATCGTCTCTCGCCTGCCATTATCGTCTCTCGCCTGCCATTATCGTCTCTCGCCTGTCATTATCGTCTCTCGTCTGTCAGTATCGTCTCTCGTCTGTCATTAACGTCTTTCGTCTGTCATTATCGTCTCTCGTCTGTCATTATCGTCTCTCGCCTGCCACTATCGTCTCCTGCCATTATCGTATCTCGCCTGTCGTCTCTCGCCTGCCATTATCGTCTCTCGCCTGCCATTATCGTCTCTCGCCTGTCATTATCGTCTCTCGTCTGTCATTATCGTCTCTCTCCTGCCATTATCGTATATCGCCTGCCATTATCGTCTCTCACCTGCCATTATCGTCTTTCGTCTGCCATTATCGTCTCTCGCCTGTCGTCTCTCGTCTGCCATTATCGTCTATCGCCAGTCATTATCGTCTCTCGCCTGCCATTATCGTCTCTCTCCTGCCATTATCGTATCTCGCCTGCCATTATCGTCTCTAACCTGCCATTATCGTATCTCACCTATCATTATCGTCTCTCGCCTGCCATTATCGTCTCTCGCCTGCCATTATCGTCTCTCGCCTGTCATTATCGTCTCTCGTCTGTCATTATCGTCTCTCGTCTGTCATTATCGTCTCTCGCCTGCCATTATCGTCTCTCGTCTGTCATTATCGTATCTCGCCTGCCAGTATTGTCTATCGCCTGCCATTGTCGTCTCTCGCCTGCCATTATCGGCTCTCGCCTGCCATTATTGTCTCTCGCCTGCCATTATCGTCTCTCGTCTGCCATTATCGTCTCTCGCCTGTCATTATCGTCTCTCGTCTGTCATTATCGTCTCTCGTCTGACATTATCGTCTCTCGCCTGCCATTATCGTCTCTCATCTGTCATTATCGTCTCTCGCCTGTCGTCTCTCGCCTGTCGTCTCTCGCCTGTCGTCTCTCGCCTGTCGTCTCTCGTCTGTCGTCTCTCGTCTGTCGTCTCTCGTCTGTCGTCTCTCGCCTGTCGTCTCTCGTCTGTCGTCTCTCGCCTGTCGTCTCTCGTCTGTCGCCTCTCGCCTGCCATTGTCGTCTCTCGCCTGTCATTATCGTCTCTCGCCTGTCATTATCGTCTCTCGTCTGTAATTATCGTATCTCGCCTGTCATTATCGTCTCTTACCTGCCATTATCGTCTCTCGCCTGTCATTATCGTCTCTCGTCTGCCATTATCGTCTCTCGCCTGCCATTATCGTCTCTCGCCTGTCATTATCGTCTCTCGTCTGTCATTATCGTCTCTCGTCTGTCATTATCGTCTCTCGTCTGTCATTATCGTCTCTCGTCTGTCATTATCGTCTCTTGCCTGCTATTATCGTCTCTCGCCTGCCATTATCGTCTCTCACCTGCCATTATCGTCTCCTGCCATTATCGTCTCTCGCCTGTCATTATCGTCTCTCGCCTGCCATTATCGTCTCCTGCCATTATCGCCTCTCGTCTGTCATTATCGTCTCTCGTCTGTAATTATCGTCTCTCGCCTGTCGTTATCGTCTCTCATCTGCCATTATCGTCTCCTGCCATTATCGTCTCTCGTCTGCCATTATCGTCTCTCACCTGTCATTATCGTCTCTCGTCTGTCATTATCGTCTCTCGCCTGCCATTATCGTCTCTCGCCTGCCATTATCGTCTCTCACCTGTCATTATCGTCTCTCGACTGTCATTATCGTATCTCGCCTGCCATTATCGTCTCTCGCCTGCCATTATCGTCTCTCACCTGCCATTATCGTCCCCTGTCATTATCGTCTCTCGCCTGCCATTATCGTCTCTCGCCTGTCATTATCGTCTCTCGTATGTCGTCTCTCGCCTGTCTGTCATGTATCCCCCGAACTGTCACCTCTTGTCTGTCAGTTTATTGTCACCCGTTTGAAATGAGTTTCCCCGCCTGCTATTCGTCTCAAAGCTCAATTCCTTTACTGGCAGCTGCTGCCTGTCGCTTTGCAAGCTGTCGTACACGCAGGCACGGGCAATTCCAGGTAGATATTGAAAATGGCGCATGCCAAATGTCGACAAAAAGGTGCAGACTACTTGAAATATACATTCTTGGACGATACCAAGAAAACAAACGCAACATTTTTAAGGTCATTTTCGAAGTTGATGCACGAACAGCCGGTGTTTGTATGAATTTGGTAAATTGGCCGAGATGAAGAGTATTTGTTTTCGTTGAGTCTATCCAGGAGTTAGACTCAACTGAGTTAGACTTTGAGTTTAACTTACCTAAAAAAAGTCCTTTGTGTTTTAAATAGCCGTACACATAGGGTCTGCTCCAGTGGCTCCTCCAAAAAAGATGAGATTAGTTTAGAGGAGGTTGGAGGAGCGCTGATTTGCGTCGCCACGGGAACGATTTTGGATGAGGTATCAGCTGTTTGCGAGAATGTCAAGTATAGACAGTGATGATGCATCGGAGACGACCACGACGTCCAAATCCACAACACATATGAGATACCCAATTTTGAACTTTGATACCCATGTTTAAGTACTCATGGGAAAATGAGAAGAAATAAATATTATTCGCACCACTTCAACTTCACACTCAGTCCTCACTCTCATTCTCTTATGTGTAACCACAAATCAGGCGTCCGAATTACATATGAATGAACCGCGCCAATAATGTCTACCATATCCTCCTCCAGCCTCCTCCGAAAACCACCTTTCATTTCGGAGGAGTTCGGAGGAGGTTTGAGGCGAGCTTGGAGGAGCTTAGGAGCTTAGAGAACTCATCCGTGGTCTGTCAATTGGATGCGGGATTACAAAGATATAGGCTCCTCAAAAGCGTTAGATTCGGATCGGGTCGGGTTGGGTCGGCCACTTATATGTGATAAAAATCCCGTAATCAGTGGGGACTCGCGAGCGCTTCGCGCTCGCTAGTAATCACAAATATAAAGTTGTTTTGTACGCAGTTGTAGCTACCATAAAACTAGTAAGACGTCTTAATCGGTGAAGGACGAGCGAGCCCGCAGACACAAATTTCAGCTTTATCGTTCCAGCCGTTTCTGAGTTACGGAACAGGGGTGTGCACGTGCGCACGTGCAATATGACCCAGAGTTTGACCTGTGTGACATTGCCAGTGTTGTGGTCTCAAACCACACACCAAATTTGGGCTTAATCGGTCCAGCCGTTTCTCAGCTATAGCAGGATAACGTTTTCTGACACCCCTGACGCGGCACGTGCCACGCGCCATGCTGACCCCTCGTGTGAGACGAAACATATCAATAACATAATTGATTGAATGGGGCTATCAGATGGCGAAGACCGCTTGTCAATCAGATGCGGGATTCCAAAGATATACATAAGCTCCTCAAAAGCGTTACGGTCGGGTCGTTTCGGGTCGGGCCGCGTCGGGCCGCGTCGGGTCGGGTCGGTGGCTTATATGTGAGAAAAATCCCATATTCAGTGAAGACTCACGAGCGTCGCTCGTAATAAGTCAAGTCCTATTTTGCTTAGAATCAGTTTAAGGTCATTTAATTTAACGATAACCTACTGTAACATTCAACTCCCAAACCTTTGGTACCGGTCTCGCGATTAATATTTTCTGTGTAAAACTGGTAAATTCACACAATATTTTTAGCTCGACAGCGTCCACTGGATGCAAAATAAACATGTTTGCAGCCCATCAGTAACCTTCCTAATGCTACTTTGTTTCTGTGTGTTTACTCTAGACAGGATGCATGATACTCGGTCAAAGAAGCTCGTTACTTTTGATTGTTTTGTATATGCTTTAATGTTTCGATGATCTTACGATACAAAAGCAAATCACTTAGCTTCAATGCTTTGAAATCTTCGAAGTACTCTAAATCTTAGACGGAAAGGTCATGGCCTATCCGAAGTCACACTTCATAAAATAATGGAGGCGTGATGTGTTATGGGTCTGTTCCAGTGGCTCCTCTAACCTCATCTAACCTCCTCTAAGCTCTTCCAAATTAATCTGATCGTTCCCGTGGCTCATCCAAACTCCTCTAATTTGAGAGATTTTTGTGATCCAACACAGCCGTCATGTTTATCAACCGATTGTAACGCTACCAATGGGGGTCGATAGAGAATTAATTGGAAATTAATACGTAATGGTGACTTTTGCAAATTAAAAAATCAAGGCGTGTGTAGGCCACTCAAAATGGGGGTGAAGTAAATGCGAAATAAAACCATTTTTAATGTGTTTTTTTATAAACGAAATGGTGTATTTTGTGACATTAGACAAAACAGTTATTACACATATTTTTTTTGCCATAGGCGGTACCAGGTCAGTAAAAAAGGGAGGTCAAATAGGGAAAAAATAGTAACCGCAGGCAAGTTACTACCCAGCACTATAAACCAGTAAGGCGCCGTAGATGGCGATGAACGAACGAGCGCGACCGAAATGTATGGTGAATTTCAACTCGATCGGGCAAGTATGTTCTGAGATGCAAAAAAAGGGAGAGCACGTGGGCTAGTGCAGAGGCACTCCACCCCTGACTTGTGGGAAAGGGGCGGCTAATAGGTCCCTAACCACACACCAAATTTGGACACAATCGGCTCAGCCGTTCCTGAAATATATAATAGGGGTTAGCACGTGCGCACGTGCAGAGGCACCACACCCCTGACTTGTGGGAAGGCAACGGCTGAGAGGTCTCTAGCCACACACGAAATTTTCACATAATCTGCCCAGCCGTTGAGGAGTTATTGCGAGAAAACACTTTTCAACACCCCTTACGCAGCACAGGCCACGCGCACTGGTAGTCACCCACATGAGTCGGCACTGGTCTCAACTAGGGCAAGTTAGATGGGGCTGCTCAGCAAAGAAGTCCGCTTGTCAATCGGAAGTGCGCTTGCAGAGATATGACCTCAAAAGCGTCGCCACGGGTCGGGTCGGGTCGGGTCGGGTCGGGCCGGGCCGGGCCGGGCCGCTCATAATCATATTTTTCCCATAAACCACGGAAGGACGAGCGAGCGCTGCGCTCCGCTCGTAATAAGTTACTGATCGTAGATAGTTCCTTTTTGCATGTTGTACTTCATCATAGGCGTATCCAGGATCCAAACTGGGGAGGTGCAAGACTTTTTGATAGGCATAGTATCCGCCATTATGATACTAACTAGTCAACAGTGACTATTTCACCTACAACTTCAATTCACATTGCTTACCCCCGTTTTTACCCTACCTGGACTCGCCTATTATCTTATAATCGTTCGTAGAGTACCTTGTGGTGCACGATTCATCCGAAAACTGCAGTATGTTATGTCATTGTATGCCCATGCATCTTAGTTTCCTTGCAATACTATGACCCCCTTTCTTCCATTCCTGAGCGCGCCTCTGCAAAAAAATGACTTAATTTCCTCTCCTGGCTTCACATGTGCATATATCATTATAAACTAACCGTCTATTGCGCTGTAATCGCTAGCATATCGTCATCACCGTGCCAGTCACCCCCCTTTTCATGTGTCTGAACACGCCCCTGCAACTCTATATGTAATGCATTATGCAAATAATGGAAGGAGAATCTATCTTTTACATCTTGATAGCTATAAATGCTCCTTACATCGCTCTATTGGCTTCCCGCCAAGCATTTAATACTTCCTGGAACCTGGAACCCCCCCCTTTACAAGCCCTGAAACCGCCTCTGTCATGCAATTTTTATGATATTTCATTAACATAAACTAATTTGCACTTGTTGCAATCACCGTAAACCGATCTAACTCCTTCATACTTGAGGCAGTTATGAAGAAACCGTGAAGATCGCATTTCCGTATTATCGCCAAATGTCTCCGCAGAACCCTCCCAAAAACGTGCCCTGGAACCGCCTCTGTTCAGGTTAAAGGGATATTGCCACCTCCGGAGGATTTCTAAAAAGCAACTTAAATTAATGGTGGGGATCAGCAATCATGTATACTCAAGCTCAAACTTGCTCCTGCAGCACCTAAAGCAGTGTATCGGCAAAGCATTTTGCATTTATTTCTGACTCCAAAACGTTGGTCTCAGCTGTGCTCAGTACTAGATTCATGATGGCCGCTCTCATCCAGTTTGGCTGTGGTATTGGCGCCCGCCCAAAGCCGAAGCGTACGAATTCGCCAAAACTTGACCTTGAAAAGTATATCTGTGTTATAAGGTATAGGTCACATAACTCCTACGGTCCCAAAGTCGAGCCATAGCAATTCTTGCTGTTTTATTATTGAAGAGGCTAAGGTTGTTGAAAATATAATTAACTGCATACGCCTTTTAATTTTAGAGTGCACTGACGGAATGGTGATGTTGAGTTTGCAACATTCAAAAGAAAATAACAGTCCGCAAAGAAGTGATTATAAATAGTGATGTGGCGACTCCAATTTTACGAATGCTTGGCAAGCATGAGTGGTGCAATTCTTTTTTTTAATCTAATGGGGGAGTTTCGGGAACCAAATTTTGCAGGTGAAATCGGACACGCTTAATAGACCGATACACACCAAAAACTCCAAATTGGCCTGCGAGGTGGCAATGTCCCTTTAAGAACTCAAATTTTTTACTCCATATGCGGAATTCAATTCCAGGAAAAGTCAGAAAACTTCATGGGTCTGGTCCTTGCCGTTCGGGAGATATCTGCGAAAAACATGAGGGGGGGGGGGGGGGGGGGGGGGGGGAGGGTCGGAATCCGCCCCCCTTGTTACAAATAGGGTTAAGCTGAAATTTGGTGTGTG
>JAXIVJ010013517.1:0-17500 GCA_036785665.1 Chirona hameri | reverse complement strand
GTGTCTGTGTGTCTGTGTGTCTGTGTGTCTGTGTGTCTGTGTGTCTGTGTGTCTGTGTGTCTGTGTGTCTGTGTGTCTGTGTGTCTGTGTGTCTGTGTGTCTGTGTGTCTGTGTGTCTGTGTGTCTGTGTGTCTGTGTGTCTGTGTGTCTGTGTGTCTGTGTGTCTGTGTGTCTGTGTGTCTGTGTGTCTGTGTGTCTGTGTGTCTGTGTGTCTGTGTGTCTGTGTGTCTGTGTGTCTGTGTGTCTGTGTGTCTGTGTGTCTGTGTGTCTGTGTGTCTGTGTGTCTGTGTGTCTGTGTGTCTGTGTGTCTGTGTGTCTGTGTGTCTGTGTGTCTGTGTGTCTGTGTGTCTGTGTGTCTGTGTGTCTGTGTGTCTGTGTGTCTGTGTGTCTGTGTGTCTGTGTGTCTGTGTGTCTGTGTGTCTGTGTGTCTGTGTGTCTGTGTGTCTGTGTGTCTGTGTGTCTGTGTGTCTGTGTGTCTGTGTGTCTGTGTGTCTGTGTGTCTGTGTGTCTGTGTGTCTGTGTGTCTGTGTGTCTGTGTGTCTGTGTGTCTGTGTGTCTGTGTGTCTGTGTGTCTGTGTGTCTGTGTGTCTGTGTGTCTGTGTGTCTGTGTGTCTGTGTGTCTGTGTGTCTGTGTGTCTGTGTGTCTGTGTGTCTGTGTGTCTGTGTGTCTGTGTGTCTGTGTGTCTGTGTGTCTGTGTGTCTGTGTGTCTGTGTGTCTGTGTGTCTGTGTGTCTGTGTGTCTGTGTGTCTGTGTGTCTGTGTGTCTGTGTGTCTGTGTGTCTGTGTGTCTGTGTGTCTGTGTGTCTGTGTGTCTGTGTGTCTGTGTGTCTGTGTGTCTGTGTGTCTGTGTGTCTGTGTGTCTGTGTGTCTGTGTGTCTGTGTGTCTGTGTGTCTGTGTGTCTGTGTGTCTGTGTGTCTGTGTGTCTGTGTGTCTGTGTGTCTGTGTGTCTGTGTGTCTGTGTGTCTGTGTGTCTGTGTGTCTGTGTGTCTGTGTGTCTGTGTGTCTGTGTGTCTGTGTGTCTGTGTGTCTGTGTGTCTGTGTGTCTGTGTGTCTGTGTGTCTGTGTGTCTGTGTGTCTGTGTGTCTGTGTGTCTGTGTGTCTGTGTGTCTGTGTGTCTGTGTGTCTGTGTGTCTGTGTGTCTGTGTGTCTGTGTGTCTGTGTGTCTGTGTGTCTGTGTGTCTGTGTGTCTGTGTGTCTGTGTGTCTGTGTGTCTGTGTGTCTGTGTGTCTGTGTGTCTGTGTGTCTGTGTGTCTGTGTGTCTGTGTGTCTGTGTGTCTGTGTGTCTGTGTGTCTGTGTGTCTGTGTGTCTGTGTGTCTGTGTGTCTGTGTGTCTGTGTGTCTGTGTGTCTGTGTGTCTGTGTGTCTGTGTGTCTGTGTGTCTGTGTGTCTGTGTGTCTGTGTGTCTGTGTGTCTGTGTGTCTGTGTGTCTGTGTGTCTGTGTGTCTGTGTGTCTGTGTGTCTGTGTGTCTGTGTGTCTGTGTGTCTGTGTGTCTGTGTGTCTGTGTGTCTGTGTGTCTGTGTGTCTGTGTGTCTGTGTGTCTGTGTGTCTGTGTGTCTGTGTGTCTGTGTGTCTGTGTGTCTGTGTGTCTGTGTGTCTGTGTGTCTGTGTGTCTGTGTGTCTGTGTGTCTGTGTGTCTGTGTGTCTGTGTGTCTGTGTGTCTGTGTGTCTGTGTGTCTGTGTGTCTGTGTGTCTGTGTGTCTGTGTGTCTGTGTGTCTGTGTGTCTGTGTGTCTGTGTGTCTGTGTGTCTGTGTGTCTGTGTGTCTGTGTGTCTGTGTGTCTGTGTGTCTGTGTGTCTGTGTGTCTGTGTGTCTGTGTGTCTGTGTGTCTGTGTGTCTGTGTGTCTGTGTGTCTGTGTGTCTGTGTGTCTGTGTGTCTGTGTGTCTGTGTGTCTGTGTGTCTGTGTGTCTGTGTGTCTGTGTGTCTGTGTGTCTGTGTGTCTGTGTGTCTGTGTGTCTGTGTGTCTGTGTGTCTGTGTGTCTGTGTGTCTGTGTGTCTGTGTGTCTGTGTGTCTGTGTGTCTGTGTGTCTGTGTGTCTGTGTGTCTGTGTGTCTGTGTGTCTGTGTGTCTGTGTGTCTGTGTGTCTGTGTGTCTGTGTGTCTGTGTGTCTGTGTGTCTGTGTGTCTGTGTGTCTGTGTGTCTGTGTGTCTGTGTGTCTGTGTGTCTGTGTGTCTGTGTGTCTGTGTGTCTGTGTGTCTGTGTGTCTGTGTGTCTGTGTGTCTGTGTGTCTGTGTGTCTGTGTGTCTGTGTGTCTGTGTGTCTGTGTGTCTGTGTGTCTGTGTGTCTGTGTGTCTGTGTGTCTGTGTGTCTGTGTGTCTGTGTGTCTGTGTGTCTGTGTGTCTGTGTGTCTGTGTGTCTGTGTGTCTGTGTGTCTGTGTGTCTGTGTGTCTGTGTGTCTGTGTGTCTGTGTGTCAGACACACAGCCACACACAGCCACACACAGCCACACACAGCCACACACAGCCACACACAGACACACACAGCCACACACAGACACACACAGACACACACAGACACACACAGACACACACAGACACACACAGACACACACAGACACACACAGACACACACAGACACACACAGACACACACAGACACACACAGACACACACAGACACACACAGACACACACAGACACACACAGACACACACAGACACACACAGACACACACAGACACACACAGACACACACAGACACACACAGACACACACAGACACACACAGACACACACAGACACACACAGACACACACAGACACACACAGACACACACAGACACACACAGACACACACAGACACACACAGACACACACAGACACACACAGACACACACAGACACACACAGACACACACAGACACACACAGACACACACAGACACACACAGACACACACAGACACACACAGACACACACAGACACACACAGACACACACAGACACACACAGACACACACAGACACACACAGACACACACAGACACACACAGACACACACAGACACACACAGACACACACAGACACACACAGACACACACAGACACACACAGACACACACAGACACACACAGACACACACAGACACACACAGACACACACAGACACACACAGACACACACAGACACACACAGACACACACAGACACACACAGACACACACAGACACACACAGACACACACAGACACACACAGACACACACAGACACACACAGACACACACAGACACACACAGACACACACAGACACACACAGACACACACAGACACACACAGACACACACAGACACACACAGACACACACAGACACACACAGACACACACAGACACACACAGACACACACAGACACACACAGACACACACAGACACACACAGACACACACAGACACACACAGACACACACAGACACACACAGACACACACAGACACACACAGACACACACAGACACACACAGACACACACAGACACACACAGACACACACAGACACACACAGACACACACAGACACACACAGACACACACAGACACACACAGACACACACAGACACACACAGACACACACAGACACACACAGACACACACAGACACACACAGACACACACAGACACACACAGACACACACAGACACACACAGACACACACAGACACACACAGACACACACAGACACACACAGACACACACAGACACACACAGACACACACAGACACACACAGACACACACAGACACACACAGACACACACAGACACACACAGACACACACAGACACACACAGACACACACAGACACACACAGACACACACAGACACACACAGACACACACAGACACACACAGACACACACAGACACACACAGACACACACAGGACACACACAGACACACACAGACACACACAGACACACACAGACACACACAGACACACACAGACACACACAGACACACACAGACACACACAGACACACACAGACACACACAGACACACACAGACACACACAGACACACACAGACACACACAGACACACACAGACACACACAGACACACACAGACACACACAGACACACACAGACACACACAGACACACACAGACACACACAGACACACACAGACACACACAGACACACACAGACACACACAGACACACACAGACACACACAGACACACACAGACACACACAGACACACACAGACACACACAGACACACACAGACACACACAGACACACACAGACACACACAGACACACACAGACACACACAGACACACACAGACACACACAGACACACACAGACACACACAGACACACACAGACACACACAGACACACACAGACACACACAGACACACACAGACACACACAGACACACACAGACACACACAGACACACACAGACACACACAGACACACACAGACACACACAGACACACACAGACACACACAGACACACACAGACACACACAGACACACACAGACACACACAGACACACACAGACACACACAGACACACACAGACACACACAGACACACACAGACACACACAGACACACACAGACACACACAGACACACACAGACACACACAGACACACACAGACACACACAGACACACACAGACACACACAGACACACACAGACACACACAGACACACACAGACACACACAGACACACACAGACACACACAGACACACACAGACACACACAGACACACACAGACACACACAGACACACACAGACACACACAGACACACACAGACACACACAGACACACACAGACACACACAGACACACACAGACACACACAGACACACACAGACACACACAGACACACACAGACACACACAGACACACACAGACACACACAGACACACACAGACACACACAGACACACACAGACACACACAGACACACACAGACACACACAGACACACACAGACACACACAGACACACACAGACACACACAGACACACACAGACACACACAGACACACACAGACACACACAGACACACACAGACACACACAGACACACACAGACACACACAGACACACACAGACACACACAGACACACACAGACACACACAGACACACACAGACACACACAGACACACACAGACACACACAGACACACACAGACACACACAGACACACACAGACACACACAGACACACACAGACACACACAGACACACACAGACACACACAGACACACACAGACACACACAGACACACACAGACACACACAGACACACACAGACACACACAGACACACACAGACACACACAGACACACACAGACACACACAGACACACACAGACACACACAGACACACACAGACACACACAGACACACACAGACACACACAGACACACACACAGACACACACAGACACACACACAGACACACACAGACACACACAGACACACACAGACACACACAGACACACACAGACACACACAGACACACACAGACACACACAGACACACACAGACACACACAGACACACACAGACACACACAGACACACACAGACACACACAGACACACACAGACACACACAGACACACACAGACACACACAGACACACACAGACACACACAGACACACACAGACACACACAGACACACACAGACACACACAGACACACACAGACACACACAGACACACACAGACACACACAGACACACACAGACACACACAGACACACACAGACACACACAGACACACACAGACACACACAGACACACACAGACACACACAGACACACACAGACACACACAGACACACCCAGACACACCCAGACACACCCAGACACACCCAGACACACCCAGACACACCCAGACACACCCAGACACACCCAGACACACCCAGACACACCCAGACACACCCAGACACACCCAGACACACCCAGACACACCCAGACACACCCAGACACACCCAGACACACCCAGACACACCCAGACACACCCAGACACACCCAGACACACCCAGACACACCCAGACACACCCAGACACACCCAGACACACCCAGACACACCCAGACACACCCAGACACACCCAGACACACCCAGACACACCCAGACACACCCAGACACACCCAGACACACCCAGACACACCCAGACACACCCAGACACACCCAGACACACCCAGACACACCCAGACACACCCAGACACACCCAGACACACCCAGACACACCCAGACACACCCAGACACACCCAGACACACCCAGACACACCCAGACACACCCAGACACACCCAGACACACCCAGACACACCCAGACACACCCAGACACACCCAGACACACACAGACACACACAGACACACACAGACACACACAGACACACACAGACACACACAGACACACACAGACACACACAGACACACACAGACACACACAGACACACACAGACACACACAGACACACACAGACACACACAGACACACACAGACACACACAGACACACACAGACACACACAGACACACACAGACACACACAGACACACACAGACACACACAGACACACACAGACACACACAGACACACACAGACACACACAGACACACACAGACACACACAGACACACACAGACACACACAGACACACACAGACACACACAGACACACACAGACACACACAGACACACACAGACACACACAGACACACACAGACACACACAGACACACACAGACACACACAGACACACACAGACACACACAGACACACACAGACACACACAGACACACACAGACACACACAGACACACACAGACACACACAGACACACACAGACACACACAGACACACACAGACACACACAGACACACACAGACACACACAGACACACACAGACACACACAGACACACACAGACACACACAGACACACACAGACACACACAGACACACACAGACACACACAGACACACACAGACACACACAGACACACACAGACACACACAGACACACACAGACACACACAGACACACACAGACACACACAGACACACACAGACACACACAGACACACACAGACACACACAGACACACACAGACACACACAGACACACACAGACACACACAGACACACACAGACACACACAGACACACACAGACACACACAGACACACACAGACACACACAGACACACACAGACACACACAGACACACACAGACACACACAGACACACACAGACACACACAGACACACACAGACACACACAGACACACACAGACACACACAGACACACACAGACACACACAGACACACACAGACACACACAGACACACACAGACACACACAGACACACACAGACACACACAGACACACACAGACACACACAGACACACACAGACACACACAGACACACACAGACACACACAGACACACACAGACACACACAGACACACACAGACACACACAGACACACACAGACACACACAGACACACACAGACACACACAGACACACACAGACACACACAGACACACACAGACACACACAGACACACACAGACACACACAGACACACACAGACACACACAGACACACACAGACACACACAGACACACACAGACACACACAGACACACACAGACACACACAGACACACACAGACACACACAGACACACACAGACACACACAGACACACACAGACACACACAGACACACACAGACACACACAGACACACACAGACACACACAGACACACACAGACACACACAGACACACAGACACAGACACACACAGACACACACAGACACACACAGACACACACAGACACACACAGACACACACAGACACACACAGACACACACAGACACACACAGACACACACAGACACACACAGACACACACAGACACACACAGACACACACAGACACACACAGACACACACAGACACACACAGATACACACAGACACACACAGACACACACAGACACACACAGACACACACAGACACACACAGACACACACAGACACACACAGACACACACAGACACACACAGACACACACAGACACACACAGACACACACAGACACACACAGACACACACAGACACACACAGACACACACAGACACACACAGACACACACAGACACACACAGACACACACAGACACACACAGACACACACAGACACACACACACACACACACACACACACACGGGCTTTAGGGCGCCGCAGCTCCCCGGTTATATCCCATGCCAGCGACACCAGCCACACCAGAAGAGGACTGGCATAGTCAGGGCGAGCTTTGGGTAAAGGCACAGTAGCGGCAAGCATATGTACAGGACGGAGCAGCATTTACAGAAGGATGGCTAACAAAACAGCCAGGGATGTGATTTAAAACAAAGATGAAAACCATTCAGATCAACTGTGACGGCAGTTTGAGGTTTCGGTGCGCTGTAACTGCTGCAGTTTTATGACGTCCATATTCAGATCGATTGCAGACTAGAAGAAAGGCCCGGAAGCCAGGCAAGGAAATGCTAGGATGAACCTTCACCACCAATGGATAACGCTGTGAACATTTACTAATAAGGCAGCAGAGGAAGCCGATAACGAATCTAACAATGTCGCATGTAATGTAAATAACGCAATGGATAAGAAAGTCGGCGAGTAGTCGAGTACATATCAAATTTACTTCTTTGATGAGCAGCGCGAACATATTCAGCTTCTCACTTGTGGATACATCCTTGACAAGTTACATGTCCCAGCCGACTCTCTAACGGAAGAAAAGACTGATGGTCGACTTGCCGATAGCAACGTTTGTATTTTATGTCTATAACAAGTCGCTTCTGAGTACTGACCATTCTAGTTTGTATTGGCTCTTGCCCTTTCAGCCATAGGAAATGTAAGGAACTCCACCAAGGACATGACTATCAACACTCTTGGGTATGAGATGAGTATGAACTGCCCAGATGCACCGCCGCGAAGGCACCAGAAGAAAGGACTTAATGTGTTTTTGTTTTATGGATGGACAGGTTATGTTACGGGAGCAGGCCGAGTTTCCCATTAGCAAAGCAAAACAGGGATGGGGCTCATCAGACACTCATTTGTTATTTAGGACAAGCAGAAATGGGGATTAATTTATCATGGAAGTTTCATCATGGAATTTCAAGCGGATTAACTTCATCATGGTTTCTAACATGGACTTTGAATGACATGATCATATTTATAATACAATTATCCACCAACGACTAGTGCTGCAATGACGGGCGACCAGCCATTATGTCATGACGCTGACTGCAAGTGTGTGCAAGTTCATGTATGCGTATGCGTTTGCGTGTGCGTTTGAGTTCGCGTTTGAGTTTCTGTTTACGTTTGCATATCCGTTTCGGTGTGTGTTTGCGTATGCGTTTGTTAGTGCATGTAAATGAAGGATAGATGCCGTTTAAAGGAACGGTGAGTGGACCAGAAGGGGGGGGGGCGTATATACCTTTGGTGACCAGGACGACGGCGCCGGCCTCTCCGCAGATGACATAGCCCGCGGCCACGTCCCAGCAGTACACACCGAACGTGTAATACACGTCACTGGCACCCTCGGCCACCAGACACATGCAGAGCGCCGCCGAGCCCAGGAACCGGTACCTAGCGCCAGTTCCCGTCAGAGACGACACACCGCAAAACAGTGTCTCAGTAGCCGCTGCCAGGGGCATATCATGTGGCCAAGAGCGTGAGGCGAGGTGGCATGCAGTGTGTGGCTCACACGAAGTTCATCACAATAAAGAGAGCAGACTAATACAAGTGAGACGATTACCGAGCGGGACCGTGAGGTTTCTCGTCAACTTAATAGACAAATTTACATTTGACCCGGCCCGACCCGGCCATACAGACGCTTTTCGGAAGCTAATAACTTTGCAACCACTGCTCCGATTGAGATTGGGTTTCCACCATTGGATAGGTCCATCAAATCGATTTTGTTTTTGGTATGATGCGTTCTGATAGAGGTAGTACCACAGCGCGTGGCAGTTGGCACACGCAAACGTCGAAATGAACAAAAAACCTTGCAAAAATGATTTTTGATCAAAAATGGCTGTATTATTCTAAGCATTAATGGCGGAGCCAATTTTTTTGCCCATTTGAGCCAATTTGTTCTGTCTTTCTCATTGACAACATGGCCATAACTGATCATGAGCGAAACCAGAGCGGGCAGGTGCCTGCACCTATCTTCATGACGCCCGAAGTCAACTGAATATTGAATACTGAATTAATGTATACGCTGAAGCATGCAGCGCTCAGGACGTACTCCCTTTTGGCGGATTTGAGAAAGGAGATCATGAACAATTTATACAACTTAATTTTATGTTGGCATGCATGGAGGCCTGGCAGTTTTTATGGAGGACTAAAATGACTGTGTTACTACCACGTGTGCTCCCTTACCGTTTCATATTTCAAACCTGTTTTAGCTTTACCAGAGCGCACATGCTCGGTCATCGCCCAAAAGGCGTTTTACTTGATTAGGGCTTTAGGGCGCTGCAACTACTAGGTTATATGGCTCCCATCCAAGTGAGACGACGATAACACTGCTTTGACTGAAGCGCACGTCGCCAGCGAGGCCTTATGCGCTCAAGAGGTGAAGAGTGCAGAATGTGGTGAATGAAATACACAAAATACATGGTGAAAATACACTATGTGGGCTCTATTGTCATTGCGCAGAGATGCACGAATAGACATCGTAGCGCAGCGGGCAGTGGAGAAGCATTGGAGCTGACATCTAGAAAGCAAATGGCTGTTCGCTGTTCAGGTTGAACGAGATGAGGAACACTGTTTTCACACAAGTGCCGGATGAAAACTGATCAGGGACTGAATCCCACCCAGGCTTCGATGTTCAAAGTTAAACAAAGGATTATTGAGCCTGGGTCGTATCTAGTCATATCACACACACACACATAAAATCGAAACCGGAATACTTTCAAGGCATTGCATGAAGGGCCCTTCGGATACTGAATCCTGCAAAATAAAGAACACGTTTCATGGAATGGCTCTCATTTGGATCACGCTTACTTTCCAATAACGTATTTGCAAACGGCATATTTTCACTTGTAGTATTGTAGTACTTTTTAAAACATCCTTCCTTCACGATGCTGCATCTTACCCAAATCAGATACATTGGATCTTCAGGATTTTCAAGGGTATTTGTGATTCCACATAATTTCCACAAGCAAGGAATTTTGAGCTTTATGGTCACATTTTTACGAGTGTTTCCGGAGCCCCAGGTAAGGTAAAAATGAAAATGGTATCATATATTCTTACTGCATCTTCGATCATTGAATGGGATCCTGGCACAATTTTGCCCACATTTAAATATAAATATTACCCTGGAGCATGACAGCGAAATGTCGTCGACATATCAGCAGAACCAGTGAGCGGTCAGCCTCAGTCACCTCCTATACAAGGGCAGGTACCAAAACAAAACGTAGCCAGTACACTGTACAGCGATGCGTATAAACAACAGACAACTGCAGCAACAGCACGCATAAACCGCAAGTACGTTGCATCATAGTACAAACGTATCTCTTGCCGACTGTTTCTGCTGCATCTTAGTAAACCAATACGAACACAAGCTAAGGAAATGGTGCCGCCAGCGAATACATACCCATGGGCTTTGCCAACCAGGATCCTAGCATTCTCGAAGACGCATTCCCTCTTCTCCGGAATAGGGCTGGTCCCCATCTCTCCAATAACCAGGGCCTTGCTCAGATCTTAAAAGAAACGAGCGATGTCACACTTGTGAAAATGTTGTTCAGACCGGGTCGAGACTGAAATCCTGAGTTTCCCCGAGTGGCGTGAGTTGATCAACCGCAAAGGGAAACTGTGTAAGCGCTGAAGCAAAGCAAGCATACACCATGTTCTGAAGCTGCGCAATAATACATCATATTCTTAACCAGCAGTGAAGAACTTTAAAACAAGGGGACGCAAAATGTTGACTGCGACGAAATACGATCAACATTAATAAATGCTTTGCAACGAAATACGATCAACATTAATAAATGCTTAAGTCAAAAGATGAATCCCTTTAGTTACGCTAGGTTGAACAATTACGACGGCAACGAAACACAATCGGCATTATGAATACTAAGCAAAGCAGATAAATGCCTTTGGATATGCTGGATTAAAAAAAAGAGATGCACCTACCCTTCTCTCCTGAAGCCGATATCTTCTCGTTATTCAGGAAGGCGCCATGGTCCTTGCGTGCGTGATACATCTGGTCCAAAATGGGATTGTAAATAACTCCTACCACTGGTTCCTTATTAACTGTGAGACCTGCAAAGATAGTAGAAAACTGGTGGAAGAGAAACATGGGTGACATGCCAGGACAAGTACAAGCTGGCGATGACAAATTGAGCCAACTTTTTGTTTATAAAGCACACCAAAAGCTTCATTGCATCGCCCGCAATCCAATCACCCACATCAATTTCAGAAGGCTACCATACAAACTTAACACACTTGCAAAACTCCAAAGGGTCGAGACCAGAGCAGCATCTTAATTTAACCCGCGCCCCGCTGGGGGGGGGGGGGGGTAAATTTTACCCCCTCCCGGATTTTCTCAATAACTTGAAAACTATCAGCGATAGCGACGTCAAACTTGCAGTACCTTATGCTGCATCAATTATAAGTCTTCTCACAAAATTTCACTAAAATTGAGGTAGTACTTTGGAAGAAAATGACGTTTTAATGACGTCATGTCATGCCATTTTTGGTGGAAACGATAAATGTTTGCAAATTTGTAGAACATCGAATTTGAATGCAAATTGCAAATGAAAACCGCCAAAAGAAAGGAAATAAAATTCTCTTAAAAATGGCTATCTCGCATTTGCATTTTTTTTCTCACCCCAATAAATTCGAACAAAACTTTTTTTTGGAGGGAAATTTCCGCAAAATAATTTGTTTAAGATATTTATTTTAAAAAAACGGAAGTTATGTTAGAGAACCAAATATGGACGATACTCACACCAAATTTCAAAGAAATATCTTAATTTTTGACTGACCTATGGCTCCCTACGTATAAGTAACTCATGATGTCATTTTTTTAAGTTACCTTTTTGGCTTTTAGTGACCAGATACAGACAAATAAATACCACCGCTGTATTTCTGACACAAAGCTGGTCTAGAAACATGCCTTTGTATTTGAATTACTCAATTTCAAATTTTGTCCCTTTGTGACCTGACCTTGACCTGAGGGCCATTATATGAGATCAGGTTGTGAAAATGACTGCGACTATCGAATTATACGTGTAAAATAACCCATACAACATGTGACGCATGGCTTTCGTAGACCTGTGACATTTTGTGACCTGGCCTTGACCTTTGCTTACAATTTCACTTTCGCTTATACGTGAGATGCATTATACCTTTGAGAACACCCTGTGAGATAATAGTCGCAATCATTGTGGCTTTGGATGGAAAGTATGACCCAGAAACTGAAATTCCTCGATCTTGACCTGATTGTGACCTGACATGTGACCTTTTTTAAAAGAATTTCGGATGTGCATTATATTCATCGTATTGAGAGCTTTCGATCGCCGCCTTGCGCGTCCCACTGCGGTCATTGGTTCGGAAGATACGAGGGGGTCATCATCATCATCATCATCATCATCATCATCATCATCATCATCATCATCATCATCATCATCATCATCATCACCATCATCATCATCATCATCATCATCATCATCATCATCATCATCATCATCATCATCATCATCGTCGTCGTCGTCGTCGTCGTCGTCGTCGTCGTCGTCGTCGTCGTCGTCGTCGTCGTCGTCGTCGTCGTCGTCGTCGTCGTCGTCGTCGTCGTCGTCGTCATCCGCACAGCGTAACCACAGCGTAACCACAGCGTAACCACAGCGTAACCACAGCGTAACCACAGCGTATCCACAGCGTACCCACAGCGTACCCACAGCGTAGCCACAGCGTACCCAAATCGTACCCAAATCTTACCCAAATCGTACCCAAATCGTACCCACATCATACACACAGCGTACAAACAGCGTACACACATCGTATACACAGCGTACCCACAACGTACCCACAGCGTACTCACAGCGTACCCACAGCGTACCCACAGCGTACCCACAGCGTATCCACAACGTTCCCACAGCGTACCCACAGCGTACCCAAATCTTACCGAAATCGTACCCACATCATACACACAACGTACCTACAGCATACCCACAGCTTACTTACAGCGTACACACAGCGTACACACAGCGTACACACAGCGTACATACAGCGTACACACAGCGTGCACACATCTTATGCTGCATAATCTTCAGAAGATGTGAAGATCAGAAGATGTGCATCATCAATTTGCTAACAGGTCGCATCAGAGGTGAACAGGTCGCATCAGAGGTGAACAGGTCGCATCAGAGGTGAACAGGTCGCATCAGAGGTGAACAGCTCGCAGCAGAGGTGAACAGCTCGCAACAGAGGTGAACAGATCGCAGAAGAGGTGAACAGGTCGCAGCAGAGGTGAACAAGTCGCAGCAGAGGTGAACAGGTCGCAGCAGAGGTGAACATGTCGCAGCAGAGGTGATCAGGCCGCAGCAGAGGTGATCAGGCCGCAGCAGAGGTGAACAGATGGCAGCATAGGTGAACAGGTCGCAGCAGAGGTGAACAGGTCGCAGCAGAGGTGAACAGGTCGCAGCAGAGGTGAACAGGTGGCAGCAGAGGTGAACAGCTCGCAGCCGAGGTGAACAGGTCGCATCAGAGCTGAACAGCTCGCAGCAGAGGTGAACAGGTGGCCGACCGGGGACGATCATGGCCGTTAAATTCGTGAGCGATCGAGAATCAGAGCCGAAATTTTATGACGATAAGCACCGTTAACGCTATAAAAACAAAGATACCTTTACTTGGCTAAACCAGGAGGCGTAAATAGTCAGGAGGCGTAAATAGTCAAACCAGGAGGCAACAGATAGTCACCCCACTGGTGACTATTTGTTGTTTGTGTGTCTGCCAGGAACATGGCATCTGAAACGGCACTGTCGGATCTCAACTCAATATTCGAAGATGGAGAAGACGCCATTTTCCGATCCCCGAGGGCAGGCGGAAAGTGAGACAAATGGCGAAACCAGAACACGTGAACAGGCTCAAAGGTGTTCAAAACACCGTGGTCTCAAACATATCAGGAGTCCAGAAAGAAGACAGACGAAGCGAACGCTGCACGCAGCAAAGGGAGCGAAAACGGAGGACTCGGATCGCGGCTTTCTCGACAGGAATCGCCTTGCGTTGTACTACAGCAAAAATACAGATGCAGGCCAGGCACGTAGCCAGGGGGCAGCGCGTGCGGCCGCACCACCCTGGAGGCCAGGAGCGCCCTTTTCGGCGCGCGCAGCTCGCCGAAAAGGGCCGACGAGACCGCGCGAAGCGCCTTATCATGGGATCTTTACCACGCGAAGCGTGGTCTTTAGAGAGTTTAGAGCACTTCAGAGGCTCTTTAGGGCCACCAGGACCCTCTCTGAAGGACCAGAGGGCCCTTTGGACGTTCAAAAGAGCCCTGTACATGTCAGAGAGGCCCCTGGCCAGACAGAAAGGGCCCCTGAGCGGGTCCGAGGGCCTCTGAACACGTCGAATTGGCCCCTAGCCAGCACAGAGGGGCCCCTGGGCAGGTCGAGAGGCCCCCGAACATGTCGGCAGGGCTACAAAGCAGCCAGCAGTCCCTTACCAGGTCATAAGGGCCCCCTGAGCAGGTTGGAGGGCTCTTGGACATACCCCAGAGGGCCCCTGGGAAGTTCAAAGGGCCCCTGTGCAAGTCAGAGGGGCCCCTGACCAGACCGAAAGGGTCCTTAGGTGGGTCAAGACGGCCCCTGAAGATGCCGAATGGGCCCCTAGTCAGCACGGAAGGGCCCCAGGGCAGGTCGGAGGGCCCTGGGAGCATGTCGCAAGGCGACAAAGCAGCCAGCGCAGTCTCTTGCCAGGTCGGAAGGAGCCCTTAGAAGGCTGGAGGGCCCCTGGACAGACCAGAGGGGCCCTGAAAAGTTCAAAATGCCCCTGTGCAGATCGGAGGGGTCCCTGACCAGACCGAAAGGGCCCCTGGGCGGGTAAGAATGGCCCCAGAACATGCCGAATTAGCCCCTAGCCAGCACGAAGGGGCCCCAGGGCAGGTAGGAGGGCCCCCTGAGCATGTTGACAGGGCGACAAAGCAGCCAGCGCAGTCCGACTAGAAGAGTCGCTGGGCAGATCGGAGGGGCTCCTGAGCAAGTCAGAGGGGCCCCTGGCTATACCGAAACGATCCCTGGGCTGGTCGGAAGGGCCCTTGAACATGCCGGATGAGTTCATAGCCAGATTGGAGGGGCCCCTGGGCATGTTGGAGGGGCCTCTGAGCATGTCGGCAGGGTGACAAAGCAGCCAGTTCAGTCCCTGACCAGTTCGGAAGGACCTCTGAACAGGCCGAATGGGCCCCTTGACACACAATAGGGGCTTCTTGGAAGGTCAGAGGAGTCCCTGGTCAGACCGAAAGGGCCAAAAGCACGTAGATATCACAGATGAAGATTAAATACAAAGAGGACTTACTCCACAAGAAAAATATACAAATCGGAGCTTTCGGGTATATTGTTACACCCTTCGTCAGCGATTAAGAGGCCGGTACCGGTAACAGAACAACGGTAACATGTGATGTTCACCGGTAACAGATAATTGCTCTTCTTTAAGATGAGCAATGGCATGTTACCGAATGCCTCTTAATCGCTAACGTAGGGTGTTAAAATATACCCGCAAGCTCCGATTTAAATTTGTATTGTAGAGTAAGCCCTCATTGTGTTTAATTTATATCACCCACTTCACATCATGTCTTTTCGCGGATCCCAGATGAGTCCCTGAACAGGTCAGAAGGGCGTTGAAAAGGTCGGAGGGGCCCCTAGACGATCTGAAGGGACCCTGGGCTTTTCAACAGTAAGAACGCAGTTGTCCAGAGAATAAAGCTCAAAATTTTTGCACCGCTCCGCGGCGCAATTTAACGACAAATTCAATTATAAGCTGGTTAGAAGAAGAAAAACGGGCCTTTTCTCGGCGCATTTATGCGTTATGTTCAGACTGTTTTTGTGTTGGGAGGGGGGGGGGGACGATTCAATCATGATTTATTTTGGAATCTGAATGATTCAATCACCGTTCGATTCACTGAAAAAAATTTGAAAATTTATTCTTTCCGATTCAAAGAATCAAAACAAATATTTAAATCGACTCACGTTTGATTCAATATTTAAATATATGTGATGAATGTTTGTCAAATCAATAAAATGGAAACACATGTATATGATCACTAAAATATTGTTACAGTAATACTATTTCAGTATAAATGAATGCAGCCACTGCACTGCATATATTTGTACAATTTACCAGTGTGCTTAAATCGTTAAGAATCGTTAAATCTTTTGATTCAATCAGCCTTGATTTTATGCGGGTTTTGATTCAATCACGATGCATGAATCAAAAGATATGGTGGTGAATTAATATTTTTTTTTGTATTCAAGGAATTTTGATTGAACGATTCCAATCGATTCAATCAGTGTCGAATCAATAACCAGT
>JAXIVJ010013516.1:0-36976 GCA_036785665.1 Chirona hameri | reverse complement strand
CATCTCGGTATGATGCAAAATGTTGAAATGAAGGTAGTTTTTCATATAGATTAGCCTCGGATAGTAAATCACGATGGCCGGTGGCAGTCTGCGCTCAATAGTACATATGATAATAACTGTAGTCTGTATACATACCTATGTACCGAACTGTAACAAACAACTGGTAACGGTGCAAATGGCTTCAAAGTAGCAAGAGGCAGACCGACATTTCCGCGCATAAATGGTCCCTGTGGATCTGGAGGAGCCTGGGGGAGATGGCTTGGGGAGATAGTCCTGGCCTGGTCCCCACTATTAGCTCTTCGGGCCAACAAGTTGAGCACCGCTGGAACAGCTTCCGGTTGCCGAAGTCCGCGTCTTTGCGTTCGCGTCGCCTTTTTCGGAACTCGGCAGACAAGCTAAACATGTAGCCCGCTTTAAAGATAATATTTTATGAAGAGAGTTGGCCCTGGGGCCAGCAATTACCGCCAAGGAGAGCCTCTGCAAGACACTTAATGGAATTAATTTTCCAAATTTGTATATACAATTGCGAAACTTGTGTCATGCCGCGAAGCGGCGCGAAATTTTCCAGTTTTTGACTGTGGCTAGCTTGATTTTGACTGCTGCAATTTTGGGATGCCCAGTACCGTTCTAAAAACGCAAATATAGCATGCATTAGATTTCACGTCTTGGGGGGGGGGGGGGGGGGGGCAAAACATAGTTTGGCCCCCCCTTAAACAGGATTGGGGGGGGGGGGGGGCATGACCCCGTTCGCCACCCCCCCTGGATCCGCCCTTGCCTCAACTTGCATATGCTGAGGTCCGGCCCAGGCGACAGAGGTCCGGCCCAGACCCAGGAGACAGAGACAAGGCCCAGGCCTTGTGGAACTTTCGTTACTTCAACGGACGACACCAAGAGGCAGACAAGAAGGCCAACCTTCATCGCAGCAATTAACTGATTTCTGAAACAAAGGTGTAACGGGTGGGTATATTTACTAGTGGTGCCAGTTTCAGAAAATATTTGTCGAATGTCCGACCGATGTCCAAGACCATGGTCAGCTGTCCGTCCGAAACTGTCCGAAAATCATTGTTTGTCCGAAATTTATCCGAAAGAAGCAAAAATGTTTGATATGGAAACGAATTACCTGTGGCACACTTTTTTTTCAATGAAAAAGTAACTAAATGATTTTCGCGGCAAGCCATCCTTGGGCATTGGATGTCCGAAAATGTCCAAAGAAATATGCTTATGTCCGTCCGAAAGCCGAATCGGTCTTCGGACATATTCGGAATTCCGAAAATTATTGTACCGATTGGCACCACTAATATTTACTAACCAGTAAGGCGCCGTAGTTGGCGATGAACGAGCGAGAGCGAAATAAATGTATGGTGAATTTCAATCCGATCGGGCAAGTAGTTCCTGAGATACAAAAAGGTGCGCATGTGCGCACGTGCGCACGTGCAGAGGCAACCCACCCATGGCTTGTGGGTAGGCGGCGGCGGGGGAGTCCCTAACCACACACCAAATTTGAACACAATCGGCTCAGCCGTTCCTGAGATATAGAATAGAGGTGTGCACGTGCGCACGTGCAGAGGCACCCTATCCCTGACTTGTGGGAAACTGGCGGTTGAGAGGTCCCAAACCACACACCAAATTTGAACACAATCGGCTCAGCCATTCCTGATATATAGAATAGGGGTGAGCACGTGCGCACGTGCAGGTGACTTGTGGAAAGTCAACGGCTGAGAGGTCCCTAACCACACTCCAAATTAGAACGCAATCGGTTCAGCCGTTTCTGAGATATAAAATAGGGGTGTGTACGTGCGCACGTGCAGAGGCACCCCATCCCTGACTTGTGGAAAATTGGCGGCTGAGGGGTCCCTAACCAGACACCAAATTTGCACACAATCGGCTAAGCCGTTGCAGAGCTTTTGCGAGAAAACACTTTGCAACACCCCTCACGCGACACGCGCCACGCGCAGTGGTAGTCACCCACATGAGTCGGCACCGGTCTCAAACAGGGTAGGTTGGATGGGGCTGCTCAGCAAAGAAGTCAGCTTGTCAATCGGACGTGTGGTTGCAGAGACATAAGCTTCTCAAAAGCGTCGACGCGGGTCGGGCCGGGCCGGGCCGGGCCGGGCCGGGCCGCTCATATTCAGATTTTTCCCATATACCACGGAAAGACGAGCGAGCGCGAAATATCCGCTGCATGCAACGGCTATTATATGAGTCGAGTCAAAACACGCTAAAATGATTGGGTTTGCGGGTGACGCAACACTCATACTTCATGTCACATCACATCACATCACAGAGCACACAGAACACATCACAACATAATTTATCCTAAACGAGTGCAGTGAGTCATACAACTAGGTCTCACGCTCACGCTCCATCAGGTACTATTTGAGTTCGCGTTTAAAACTAGCGAAGTTCAAACAACGCAGCTCAGACGGCAGCTCGTTGAAATCAGCGACAGCCTCGTACAAATAGCGACGCCTCCCAGACTCAGTCCGTATAGAGGGTGTCACAAGCATTCCACTCTGTCGGGTGTCTCTCCCGTGTACACTTTGCCTAGTTATTAAACTTTCGGCAAAGTTTTGTGGCTCGGACGGAGTCAGCATTTTTTTCAGCAACACTAGGTAGCGATACTTATACATGCTGTCTACATGAAGCCAGCCGAGGTCATCAATCACATCGCTCACATGATCGTATTTCCCCCGGCCAGAGACCACTCGCGCAGCGAACCTCACTAGCTTATGAAGCCGTCTGCGTTGCGTCGCATTGCTAGCGCCATATACGGACAGACAGTACCCCGAATCGCCGAGAACACCAGAAATTGCACCAACGTAACCATCACTGACTGGGGGAGACTGTGGCTCAGTCCGCACAAAGTGCCAGTATACACTGCCGTACCACGTCGTATGTATGTAAGGCGAAAGTCATGTCACTATCGAACCAGACACCTAGGTTTTTGACAGTGTTTGAGCAGGTGATGGTTGAACCGGAAAAGGTAATGCTGATTCGGGGAAGGCGCCGAGTCATTTCGCGGGTACCAAGCGCGATGAGCTGCGTCTTTGCCACGTTAATTTTGAGGCCATTTTTTCCATACCAGTTGGAAAGGACAGACAGACTGTTTTCCATGGATTGGATAATCTCATTCAGGTCTTTCGGTGGGCCAGAAACGTACAGTTGGACGACATCAGCGTAGGTGATGATGCCAGTGGACTCATCAGTCTAGAGAGGTAGGTCGTTAGCGTATATGTTGTGCAGTAATGGGCCAAGAGAAGAACCTTGATAGGTGCCAATGGGGTTGAGAAGGGGTCGGGAGAGTGTGCGGTCGCGAGATGTTCCGGTGGTCTGAATCTGTACGCGCTGATAATGATTGGTCAGGTAGCATTGGAACCAGCGCGTGTCTACACCATAGAGATATAGATTACGCAGCAGTGAGTCGTGTGGGATACAGTCGAAAAAGCGAGAGCAGTCTAATAGGCAGATAAGACTAATCTTACGCTGGTCCATAGATTGAAAAACATGGTCAGTGAGGGTGAGCAAGGCAGTGTCAGTGGAGTGATTGGCCCTGAAGCCGTGCTGGTTAGGGGAGAACAGGTGGTGGGTAGAGAAATAAGAATACAGCTGTTCGGAAACAACGCGCTCAGTTATTTTTGCTATGGTAGTGAGAATCGAGATTGGCCTCAGGGGTGGTAAAGTGTGCTGTCCTAATGGATAAGGTCGGGGAAAAAATGTTCCTTCTCATGAAGTACTCGGGGGTCAAAATGCCAGCAAAAATCATTACTATGTGATTTCTGTGAAAATTTACTAAGCGATCATGTCCTTAGAAATACTGATCATCAAAACAACTTCAGATGTATGATTCACGTAATCATCATATTCATCACGTGAGTATGTATGTACATTGTACATTTACTTTTTTTATTATTAACAATTGCGTTTCAGTTCTTGATTGCCAATAATAATAAATTACATTGAAACGAAAAATCCGAGAAAAAACTATCTGGACGATAGATTCAACACGTCAGTGGACCAAAAATGCACCTGGGTCTTCAAGAATGGCCTATAATAACATGATCCAGAAGGAATTGGGCTGATATCATGCGTACCCTCAGAATAGGAAGCATTTGAATATTTCCCCATTTACTTATAATGGGGAGGTCACGAAATTGACCCGACCTTAGGTCACCGATATAGAAAATCCGAGATAAACGAATTGTAGGTACTATTACCCGTATGAAATCCTGTATGTACGAAATCGATCGGCCAAAAACTGTGGCTGTGATACGACCGCACACTTTTTTAGGTGGGGCCACGTGACCTGACCTGGTGACCTGACCTGAGATGACCCGTGGTCAATAATTTTACAATATGTGGGCAATTGATGCCTTAACAGCTGCGCCAAGAACAGCGGCGCTGCGCGCAGACGTTTTTGCTATCTTCGAAAAACCTTAGGGGGGCGTGTAAACGCCTCATCCCGGCACGGCGCGGGAAATCCGGACAGTCGATTCCCCGGTGGTCGGTCGGGGTGTTAGTGCATTTTCAACGGAGGTCCACTGTCAGGACAGTGGATTTCACTGTCCTGGGACCCCCCCCCCCTCAACTCGAAAACTAAAACAGCTAGAAAGACGCGAAAAAAACGTGCAAAAGCTCTCCACAAGCACATTCGAAGGTACTTTAAATGTGTTTCCTCAAGTCAATATTGAGGTCAACCGAGGTCATAGAAGGTCAGATTTTCCAGTCTTAGGACTTCGCTCCAGAAACCCCCAGATATCACAGGAACTATGATAGCTAGGAACAAACGGAAAAAGGCAATGGAAAAGCTCTTGAAAAATGCAATTGTCGTGGTGTCCTCGAATTTGAGTTCAGGTAAAAAATTGAGGTCCCAGAGCTCATCAAATGTCAAAAAGTCTATTAAAAGTTTATCACGAATAGCTTTTTATCTAATAACGACAAGGCAATAATTGTGACGCCATCGTGCTTGTCTCGTTAAAACGCTTGCTCTCATATTATTGTTGACCAGTTTAGGTCAACTTACAAATGTGACCTCAGGTCAAGGTCAAGTGGTGGTGAATCAAGTAGGTCATGATGCATATGTGAAGAAGTGGTGCGACGCGATAAACACATTGGCGTCAGTTTCACTTATCTATCGTCATTATGTCGAGAGTTATTGACATAAACTGTTGGTGACCTCGGATGACCTCGGCTGACCCTGTAGGGGTCACTGAACAAAAATGGCACCTAGGTCATCAAGAATGTTCTATAATAACATGATCCAGAAGGAATTATATTGCTATCTTGCGTCTCCTTAGAATAGGAAGCATTTTAATATTTCCCCTTAGACTTATAATGGGAAGGTCACGAAATTAAACCGACCTTAGGTCGCTGATATTAAAAATCCAAGATAAACAAATTGTAGATATATGTGACCATATGAAATCCTGTAAGTATAAACCGATCATCTCAAAACTGTGACTGTGGTACGACCACAAGTTTTTTTGGGGAGGTGTGGTCACGTGACCTGGTCTCGTGACCTGACCTAAGATGACCCGATGATTTTTTAAACATAAAGTGGACAATTGATGCACAAACAGCTGTGCCAAAAAAAGGCGGCGCTACGCTTCGCCGTTTTTCCGCTATCCGCGAAAGCCCTGAGAGGGTGTCTACCCCCTGGCACGGCGCTGGTTAAAATATAGGGATGGTGTGAGCATGTAGCCAGGTGTTAGGGTATTCATGTGAAGTAAGAAAAGGACCCCAGCTATGCTGGGGTCATTTTTGTATGTGCCACTTTTGGTCGGGGCCACTCAAAACACTTTTACCACCCCTGGGCCTGTAACTACTAAACTCATCGGACTTTGCAGCTTTCGGAATGAGATGGACAGGAGTGAGTTTCCATGAGTCAGGAAGGGTGTGTTAGGTTAGACTAGAGTTAACGATGTGGGTTAGAACGTGGCAAAGCGAGTAAGGACACATTTGAATCAAACGAACACACAGACCATCTGCGCCACAAGCTGAAGAACTATTCATCCTGCCAACGACCAATACCCAACATTCCGGTGTGATAGGCGCAAGCACGAACGAACTCGTTGATACTCGAGCAAACGGACAGGCAGCTCACGTCCAGATCTGTCTACTGCTCGCGACGTGTTCGTTCCGATCTCAACAAAATACTTATTTAGGGCATCGACATCCACATGTTCAGCAGTGATAGCCGGCTTGCCCGCTTTCTTGGATGCTAACACAGGCTGCACTCCCCTCCACACAGACGCCCGTCCATGCTCCCGGATGTGCCGCTGAACGGCGTCTCGGGTGTCACCACATATGGCGGCCTGCACGCGTCGATTCAGCTCCCGGTAGATGTCGCGGTCGCCGTCACGCAGTGCCGCTCTCCGCTCCGCCATTAGCTTTTTTCTGTGTCTCCGCTCCGCCATTAGCTGTGTCTCCGCTCCGCCATTCTTCGCACGCACCGGTCAATAGCCAAATGAACGCTTTGCAAACAAGGCACGGACACGGAGGAACGCTGCAATAGCCCCCCCCCCTCCCCCGGCCCCGGCCATGGCACGTGCGGACACTAGACCGATGAGTCATTGGCCCACGCCCCACGTCGAGCTTCACCCCTCAGAGCCTCATCCATGTTAAGTCTCACCCGCGTAGAGTTGCACCCTCTTAGGTGTCCGTCATGCTGTCTGAACATTGTTTGAGCATTATGTGACTCTGCGCATTGTATCCGACTATCGTGTATATCGTATATATCATTGTATCCGACTATCGTGTATATCGTATATATCATTGTATCCGACTATCGTGTATATCGTATATAGCATTGTATCCGACTATCGTGTATATCGTATATATCATTGTATCCGACTATCGTGTATATCGTATATATCATTGTATCCGACTATCGTGTATATCGTATATATCATTGTATCCGACTATCGTGTATATCGTATATAGCATTGTATCCGACTATCGTGTATATCGTATATATCATTGTATCCGACTATCGTGTATATCGTATATATCATTGTATCCGACTATCGTGTATATCGTATATATCATTGTATCCGACTATCGTGTATATCGTATATATCATTGTATCCGACTATCGTGTATATCGTATATATCATTGTATCCGACTATCGTGTATATCGTATATATCATTGTATCCGACTATCGTGTATATCGTATATATCATTGTATTCGACCATCGTGTATATCGTATACATCATTGTATCCGACTATCGTGAATATCGTATATATCATTGTATCCGACTATCGTGTATATCGTATATATCATTGTATCCGACTATCGTGTATATCGTATATATCATTGTATTCGACTATCGTGTATATCGTATATATCATTGTATCCGACTATCGTGTATATCGTATATATCATTGTATCCGACTATCGTGTATATCGTATATATCATTGTATCCGACTATCGTGTATATCGTATATATCATTGTATCCGACTATCGTGTATATCGTATATATCATTGTATCCGACTATCGTGTATATCGTATATAGCATTGTATCCGACTATCGTGTATATCGTATATAGCATTGTATCCGACTATCGTGTATATCGTATATATCATTGTATCCGACTATCGTGTATATCGTATATATCATTGTATCCGACTATCGTGTATATCGTATATATCATTGTATCCGACTATCGTGTATATCGTATATATAATTGTATCCGACTATCATGTATATCGTATATATCATTGTATCCGACTATCGTGTATATCGTATATATCATTGTATCAGACTATCGTGTATATCGTATATATCATTGTATCCGACTATCGTGTATACCGTATATAGCATTGTATCCGACTATCGTGTATATCGTATATATCATTGTATCCGACTATCGTGTATATCGTATATAGCATTGTATCCGACTATCGTGTATATCGTATATATCATTGTATCCGACTATCGTGTATATCGTATATATCATTGTATCCGACTATCGTGTATATCGTATATAGCATTGTATCCGACTATCGTGTATATCGTATATATCATTGTATCCGACTATCGTGCATATCGTATATAGCATTGTATCCGACTATCGTGTATATCGTATATATCATTGTATCCGACTATCGTGTATATCGTATATATCATTGTATCCGACTATCGTGTATAACGTATATATCATTGTATCCGACTATCGTGTATATCGTATATATCATTGTATCCGACTATCGTGTATATCGTATATATCATTGTATCCGACTATCGTGTATATCGTATATATCATTGTATCCGACTATCGTGTATATCGTATATATCTTTGTATCCGACTATCGTGTATATCGTATATATCATTGTATCCGACTATCGTGTATATCGTATATATCATTGTATCCGACTATCGTGTATATCGTATATATCATTGTATCCGACTATCGTGTATATCGTATATATCATTGTATCCGACTATCGCGTATATCGTATATATCATTGTATCCGACTATCGTGTATATCGTATATATCATTGTATCCGACTATCGTGTATATCGTATATATCATTGTATCCGACTATCGTGTATATCGTATATATCATTGTATCCGACTATCGTGTATATCGTATATATCATTGTATCCGACTATCGTGTATATCGTATATATCATTGTATCCGACTATCGTGTATATAGTATATATCATTGTATCCGACTATCGTGTATATCGTATATATCATTGTATCCGACTATCGTGTATATCGTATATATCATTGTATCCGACTATCGTGTATATCGTATATATCATTGTATTCGACTATCGTGTATATCGTATATATCATTGTATCCGACTATCGTGTATATCGTATATATCATTGTATTCGACTATCGTGTATATCGTATATATCATTGTATCCGACTATCGTGTATATCGTATATATCATTGTATTCGACTATCGTGTATATCGTATATATCATTGTATCCGACTATCGTGAATATCGTATATATCATTGTATTCGACTATCGTGTATATCGTATATATCATTGTATCCGACTATCGTGTATATCGTATATATCATTGTATTCGACTATCGTGTATATCGTATATATCATTGTATTCGACTATCGTGTATATCGTATATATCATTGTATCCGACTATCGTGTATATCGTATATATCATTGTATCCGACTATCGTGTATATCGTATATATCATTGTATCCGACTATCGTGTATATCGTATATATCATTGTATCCGACTATCGTGTATATCGTATATATCATTGTATCCGACTATCGTGTATATCGTATATATCATTGTATCCGACTATCGTGTATATCGTATATATCATTGTATCCGACTATCGTGTATATCGTATATATCATTGTATCCGACTATCGTGTATATCGTATATATCATTGTATCCGACTATCGTGTATATCGTATATATCATTGTATTCGACTATCGTGTATATCGTATATATCATTGTATCCGACTATCGTGTATATCGTATATATCATTGTATTCGATTATCGTGTATATCGTATATATCATTGTATTCGACTATCGTGTATATCGTATATATCATTGTATCCGACTATCGTGTATATCGTATATATCATTGTATCCGACTATCGTGTATATCGTATATATCATTGTATCCGGCTATCGTGTATATCGTATATATCATTGTATCCGACTATCGTGTATATCGTATATATCATTGTATCCGACTATCGTGTATATCGTATATATCATTGTATCCGACTATCGTGTATATCGTATATATCATTGTATTCGACTATAAGTCTTAGCCACCTCCGACCGTTAGTTCAGTTATCACCGAAGTCACATGGTCGAGGCAGTACACGTTCACGATTGGAGCGCCAGACATTGTGATGCTTTCTGAACTTCCTTTTAAGTGATTGTGCCCACGCCATGACGGGAGGAGGGTGGTGGACAACACCCACCCAACACCCACCTAGGTCGTAAGGAGGGAGGAAAAGGACAACAACTCTTAGCTTGATCTCCATATCCCCGCTTTTAATGTATTATGTAGGTATGCGATTTATTGTTTAGTGTCACCGCTGACCAAGCAACGCGAAAAAAAAACAAAAGACAGAAAAGAGTACGAGACGACATGGCTTCACTTTTTTAAAGCACATACCAGTACGGCGCCGTAGTTGGCGATGAACGAGCGAGCGCGAAGGAAATGTGTGGTGAATTTCAACTCGATCGGGCAAGTAGTTTCTGAGATACAGAAAAGGATGCACACGTGCGCACGTGCAGAGGCACCCACATCCCTGACTTGTGGGAAGGCGGCGGTTGAGAGGTCCCTAACCACACACAAAATTTAAACACAATCGGCTCAGCCGTTCCTGATATATATAATAGGGATGTGCACGTGCGCACGTGCAGAGGCACCCAACCCCTGACTTGTGGGAAAGTGGCGGCTGAGGAGTCCCTAACCACACACCAAATTTGCACACAATCTGCCCAGCTGCTGCGGAGTTTTTGCGAGAAAACACTTTTCAACACCCTCACGCGGCACGCGGCAGGCGCAGTGCTGACTCACCACTTGAGTCAGCACTGATCTCAAACAGGGTACGTGAGTCAGCACTGATCTCAAACAGGGTAGGTTGGATCAGCAAAGAAGCCCGCTTGTCAATCGGACGCGTGCGGTGGCAGAGATATGGGCTTCTCAAAAGCGTCGCCACGGGTCAGGTCGGGTCGGGTCGACCCGGGCCGGGCCGGGTCGGGCCGGGCCACTCATATTCAGATTTGTTCCCCATACGCCACGGAAGGACGAGGGACGCGAGATGGGATTTTTTTAAAACTTGGTATCTGTATCGGTATCGATATCGACAAGGCCTTGCTGGTATCGACATGGTATCGACACTGCTTAACTTGGTGTCGGCAGCGGTATCGGCAGCGGAATCGGCAGCGGTATCGGCAGCGGTATCGGCAGCGGTATCGTCAGCGGTATCGACATTAGTGAACTATACAAATACAAAGTCAAGCAGAAAGGATGAACAATCTTATTTCAAATTGTGTTGCTAGCATTTAGTACTTCCTATCTGAAACGCGATACTAACAATCACCCGGTCATGACAAAACATACATTTATAGCAGTTCTTAGCATTCAACCAAGTCATTTCTTTCAGTGCCAAGCGTTTTGTAGTGACGATTGCAAGTATGGCTAGAAGGTATCGGCAAGGTATCGACGCAAGTCCGTTTGGTATCGGCAAAAGTATCGGTCGATACCAAAAAAGCATCGACGTCGATACCAAAACAATCCCATATATAATACCAACCTACGTACCATACCAACCTGCAGTTAGACATTTGTTAAATTTCCCCAAATTACGTTTTCAATTAAAAGAAAGTTAGTTTGTATTTATAAATTGTGATCTCTACAAGTGATATTAGATAATGCAGAAAAATAAATATAATGGTCATTATCTGCCTTTAATCTTTTCACTGTCATCATCTCTAGCGAGTGGACGTTGCTTGTTGCGGTCCCCACTGGTCGGCAGGCGGCAGTGAGTGTTGCAATGCTGCTCCACCGCACCTGAGCCGGTCCTGCAGCCAGCCTGGGGTTCCAGAGCGGCGGTCTGGTGTCCGGTGTTCACTCGAGGTTTGTGGCCGCTGGAAGCCGGAGGAACGGCAGGGGACACGGGCTCATCTGCAAGAGTGGTGGTATCACACCAGTACTGCTGTGACACCGCAGTGGCTATCTGCCCAGGCAGGTAAGGTAAACACACGAATCAGTTCGTTTACTAGGTGCTGTGACCATTTGATACAGTGCATTTAAATTTGAGAATTGCTGCAGCCAGTTCGGGAAAGATAGAAGTAGGAAACTTGCACAGTGCACACCAGCAATGCATTGCTGACAGCGTGCACCGGTAATCAACACTATTTAACTTGTGCTGTAATTCAATGCATTTTTTATCAGGTGGATCCAGCTGTGCCATATACACTGGCGGATCCAGGGGGGGGGGGGGGGGGCATTAGGGTCATGATCTCCAAAACGTCGGAAATCGGACAAGAAGTTTGTTGTAAATCTGTTCTCAATGAACAATGAAGAGAAATCCGATGACTTTTCGAAATTCTGTGAAGCTTTTGGATTTGGCGACCAAACAACCTTCTTTGCCTGTTTTGAGCTGGCCCCCACCCCCTTAGACGTATGTGGCATTTTTCGCTATGATATCATGTCTTTGACTACATAAATGTTTGACACACACTATATGACTCGTCCTTGCTACGGACTGTTGCAGAGATTTACCAAGAGGAACAATGAGGCTCCTTTTATTTTGCCTTCTCGTGTTGTCGGCCAATGCTCAAAAACCAACAGCAACAGAAGAATATTCGAACCAGCAACCACATACACAGAAGCCAGCGCAGACAGAGGAGCACAAGAACGAGGAACTGCCGATACAGAAATCAGGATGGGCAGGAGAGAATATTGAGCAGGACTGGGCAGAACAAGGCTCCGAATGTAAGATAAAGTAAGTACACTTAGCCAAAAAGGATGAAAGTGACACATGCTCATGGATAAATTCCTCTTCAATGTCAAGACAAAGTAGAGTTTGTCTCTAGATTTCTGAAGAATTTTGTTCGCGCTGATTGTGATTGTCTTCTGAAGCATTTCGACGATCATCGTGTACATTCAAATTATCCTAGATTAAGTAGAGTTTGTCTCTAGATTTCTGAAGAATTTTGTTCGCGCTGATTGTGATTGTCTTCTGAAGCATTTCGACGATCATCGTGTACATTCAAACTATCCTAGATTAAGTAGAGTTTGTCTCTAGATTTCTGAAGAATTTTGTTCGCGCTGATTGTGATTGTCTTCTGAAGCATTTCGACGATCATCGTGTACATTCAAACTATCCTAGATTAAGTAGAGTTTGTCTCTAGATTTCTGAAGAATTTTGTTCGCGCTGATTGTGATTGTCTTCTGAAGCATTTCGGCGATCATCGTGTACATTCAAATTATCCTAGATTAAGTAGAGTTTGTCTCTAGATTTCTGAAGAATTTTGTTCGCGCTGATTGTGATTGTCTTCTGAAGCATTTCGGCGATCATCGTGTACATTCAAACTATCCTTGATTAACCGCCGCCCTACGGGAGCTTTTTTCACCTTCGCCCTACGGGGGAGGGGGGGGGGGTCTGACAGGCGGGGTCCTGTGAACTTCCAAACCAAGCAACTTAGAGCAATGCAGTAAGAACCAGCATGTTGCCTGTCAGGAGAGGAATCTAACAGTAGGCGATTTTCAGGTCAACGGGTGACCTTCCAGATCAAGTGTCAGAACCTCGGATTTACCACGTCCAAAACAGCAATTTTGCTCTTCAGAAAACCTCAAAATTAGAAATTGATAAATGCAAATAAAAAGGCCAGTTTTGTTTTGACCAGTTTTGGCTCCGAAATACAGAAAATGTAATTATTTGTTCGTATCTTGTCAATAAAATTAAAAAAGTGATCAAAAATGACATCATCAGTTTCTTACACTAGGGAGCCATCACTCAGTCAAAAATGAAGATATGGCTTTGAAATTTGGTATGTGCATTGTCCATTTCCAAATATTTTGACAAAATTTGGCATCAGGGTCTTCTATACAAGTGTAACCACGACTTTGGAATCACTGGACGACTGTTGGACTGGTTTACATCATACTTGGAAGACAGACGACAGCGAGTACGAATACGGGACACCTTTTCGACGACTCAGATCATAAACACTGGCTGTCCGCAGGGCTCTGTACTGGGACCATTACTTGCACTCATATATCTAGACGGACTCTCAAACAAGACTCAAAATGACATTCTTTTCTTTGCTGACGACACATCACTCTACGCCTCACATACAACGGCAGACTTACTAGCGACTCAACAATCATTACAGCACGACCTCGACGAAATATACAAGTACGGTAGAGAATGGGCTATTACATTTAACATCGAAAAAACAATTCAGCAGACATTCTCATACAAACAAGATAATTCATCGCCGATACTGACATTCGGAGGTGATCCAGTGTCAATTCATGACGATCACACGCACCTTGGCATGACTTTCTCCAAAGACCTCCGCTTTCACGAACACATAAACACAATATGCCGCAAAATAAACAAAACGCTCAGTCCTCTGTATAGCATTGCAAAACACATACCAAGACCAATTCTAGATCAAATATACAAAGTATACATTAGGCCTCATTTCGACTACTGCGACGCCATCTATGACGGACACATAACAATACAAGATGCCACCAGACTCGAGACATTACAAAACAGAGCTGCAAGACTGGTTGCCGGGGGGTTATTCAGGACGCCTTCCGACAAACTACGGACAGAACTGGGATGGGACAGACTAACAACGAGACGACGTTTACGCAGACTGACGCTCTATCACAAACTGAACGACCCAGGACAACGTTGCCCAAACTACATCACAGCAATCATGCCAAACACTCGAGCTGAAGACACCAACAGACAACTCAGAAATGCTAACATGCACACTAAAACCACCAGCCACACATCATCATACCACAAGTCATTTTTCCCCACAACTTGCACACAATGGAACGAACTGCCCAGCACAACACAACATCTTACACACTCCGCTTTCAAACAGCAGCTCAGCGAGCACCTGGGAGCGTCCGATCCACCCATTTACTTTACTGTTGGATCAAAAAAGGGTAATATTTTGCACGCGAGACTAAGAATGGATATGACTTATTTGAATTCTCATTTATTTAGTATTCAGAAAGCAACAACGCCCTCTTGTCAATGCGGACATCGCAATGAAACTATTAGTCATTTCGTCCTTTCATGTCAAAATCATACGGAGCAGAGAGACATTTTGTTCAACAGCATCTCCCAAACATTACTTCCTGACTTTAGAAATAAATCACCCCAGGACCAACTACAAATTCTACTATACGGGCCAGACCACACCGGCGGCGGCGGCGGTCGGTCGGTGGCCTTGCATTTCCAAAATTTCTTGCTAAATTCGAAACGATTTGCTGATCTTCCTTAATTTTGTTCAGCAATCACCACCCTAAATGGACGCGACGTGCCCGGAGGTGAGTGTGGGGGCTTCGACCTACACTAGAGCGAGCTGTGCCGTGGCGGCGGTCGCAGTTAACCATTTATCCTTCTTTTCAGACAGGGTGCCTTGATTTAAGCTTTTTTGCTTTTGCACCTTTCTGATTTACTTTCATATTTTGTTTAATTTATGTTTAATAAACTTGGTGATGATGATGATGATGATGCTCAGTTCTCTCACATATATTCCGGTTTTTCTAACATCTTTGAAAATTTTGATTTTGTGTGGATTAAAAAACAGTTTTTTATTTTAGGGGTCAAAACCCCAAAATTTTGACAAATCTGAGATTACCATTTTAAAGAGAATGCCATTTTGTATTTTGGGTGAATTGAGTTTGCAATTTCCTTTAAAACTCGGTTTTCTGCCATTTTTCTAATATATATCGTTTTTCCACCAACATGACGTCATCAAAACATGATTATTTCCAAAACTACTCAACTGATTCCAATTATATTTTTACAGCTTACGTATAATTGTTGAAAAATCAGCTACCAAAAATTTCAGCAAGATGTGCAGCATGTGTAAAAAGTTATTCAAGAAGAACCTCAGAGGGGGGCTGTCAGCCCCCCCCCCCGTAGGGCGAGGGTTAACCCTCGCCCTACGGTAGCTTTTTCACCTTCGCCCTACGGGGGTCCTAAAAAGACACCCTCTGTTAACTTCCAAACCAAGCAACATAGAGCAACTCAGTAAGAACCAACATATTGCCTGTCATGTTTGGAATCTAACGGTATGCAATGTTTAGGTTTCGGGTCAACGAGTGACCTTCAAGGTCAAGTGAATGAGCTCGATTGACCACGTCCAGAATAGCGATTTTGCTCTGTCAGAAAACCTCAAAATGAGAAATTGATGAATGTAAATAAAAAGACATGTTCCTATACCAGTTTTGTCTCAGAAATACCGAAAAGGTAATTATTTATTCGTATCTGGTAAAAAAAGTCCAAAAAAGTTATTAAAGAAAATGACGTCATGAGTTTATTACACTTAGGGAGCCATTACTCAGTCAAAAATAGATATATTTCTTTGAAATTTGACTTGAGTATTGTCCATACTCAGTTCTCTCATATATATTCCGTTTTTTAACATCTTTGAAAATGTTGATTTTGTGGTGATTTAAAAAAAAAAACTTTTTGTTCATTTTGGGGGTCAAAACCCAAAATTTTGCAAATCCGAGATTGCCATTTTAAAGAAAATGGCATTTTATATCTTTGCGTAATTGCGTTTGCAATTTTCTTCAAAACTCTGTTTTCTACGATTTGTCAAATATTTATCGTTTTTCCACCAACATGACGTCATCAAAACATCATTATCTCCCACATTTCTAAACCAATTTCAATACAATTTTACAACATACGTATAATTGTTGTACACTCAGCTACTGCAAATTTCGTTAGTTCCCACTGGTCCTAAAAAAACACCATTCATTTTAGGACCAGTGGAAACTATTCCCTTTTTAAAGGGAATAGTTCACCTTTAACATGAGGTTTTTAACTGAGATAGCAGATTTGTAGAGCAGATCGAAAAATGGGTTGTGGTGAAATAATTACCTCGCTACGCTAAGTAATTTCGACACAGGACCAGTGGGTCCCTTTTAGAAGACTCTGTTTCGGGCGACCGAAACTTCACAACGGTTGTGAAGTCCGCCATTATTGTATGCAGTAGTTTCCAAATCCAATCTACCATATGCATGACGTCTTACATTGTCATGGAGTTTTTTAAAGTCATGCAGGAGAAAAGAGAAATATGTCTATTTCTCGACGGATATCCATCTATCGTCCAAACAAATGTCATATTCGTTTTTTCAGCTCAAAATATATAGCAATAGCAAAATGTCATGTATAGCAAAATGTCGAGACTTTTTCAAGGCGACATATTCCCTTTAAGTGTTTCCCAGTCGTCGATAGTCGTTTCACGAATCATGGATGCAGGTGCGTGACCAAATTACGAAGTTACGAGATTATTTCCATTAGAAGCCTCCGACAATGGTAATTACTTTAACCTTCGCCCTACGGGTGGGTCCTAAAACGACCCCCCTGATGTTTTTATTCCATAACTTTTTAGACATGCAATGGATCTTGCTGAAATTTGCAATAGCTAAGTATACAACAATTATACGTATGCTGTACAAATTTCATTGAAATTGGTTGATAAATTTGGGAAATAATGATGTTTTGATGACGTCATGTTGGTGGAAAAACGATAAGTGTTTCGAAAATCGAAGAAAACAGAGTTTTGAAGAAAATTGCAAACGCAATTACGCAAAGATATAAAATGCCATTTTCTTTAAAATGGCAATCTCGGATTTGCAAAATTTTGGGTTTTGACCCCCAAAATGAACAAAAAGTTTGTTTTTAAAAGTTTTGTGTGTGGCAATTACGCCGCCACACACAGAGCTAACGCTGTCTCCACTGTACGGCAGGAGCCCGCTGACCTTCCCCTGGACGCCGCCACACACAGAGCTAACGCTGTCTCCACTGTACGGCAGGAGCCCGCTGACCTTCCCCTGGACGCCGCCACACACAGAGCTAACGCTGTCTCCACTGTACGGCAGGAGCCCGCTGACCTTCCCCTGGACGCCGCCACACACAGAGCTAACGCTGTCTCCACTGTAAGGCAGGAGCCCGCTGACCTTCCCCTGGACATGGCCACACACAGAGCTAACGCTGTCTCCACTGTACGGCAGGAGCCCGCTGACCTTCCCCTGGACGCCGCCACACACAGAGCTAACGCTGTCTCCACTGTACGGCAGGAGCCCGCTGACCTTCCCCTGGACGCCGCCACACACAGAGCTAACGCTGTCTCCACTGTACGGCAGGAGCCCGCTGACCTTCCCCTGGACGCCGCCACACACAGAGCTAACGCTGTCTCCACTGCACGGCAGGAGCCCGCTGACCTTCCCCTGGACGCCGCCACACACAGAGCTAACGCTGTCTCCACTGTACGGCAGGAGTCCGATGACCTTCCCCTGGACGCCGCCACACACAGAGCTAACGCTGTCTCCACTGTACGGCAGGAGCCCGCTGACCTTCCCCTGGACATGGCGGTGCGAGGATGGAGCCTGTGTTCGCCGTCTCGCCGACAAGGTCACGGACAACTTGACGCTCGACGGCTGCAAACTGACCTGCGGCGACGCAACTACCCTCTGGCCGAAGCCCACAGGCCCCGTCACAGTCGGAAAGAGTGCAGTGCCTTTCAAGTACAGTCAGGTCGCCATTATCGTCAACGCACCGCAGGCGGCGCGCATGCTTGTGGAGAAAGCCGGAAACAGGTTCAAGGGAACGCTCCGCGACATGAGACCTGCCGGCGGGAGCTGTCTCACCCACACTCCCAAAGCGGATCCCCGCCTCGATCAGCGCCAGTTTACAATCCGCATAGATGTAGCGAGTCCCGAGACATCACTTACATTGGATGCGAGCGAATTCTACAAGCTAAATATCACCCACGCCGACAATGACCAACTGGAAGCCACCATCGAGGCCGAGACGTTCTTCGGTGCGCGTCACGGCCTGGAGACGCTCTCGCAGCTGGTGGTGTACGACGACGCCAACGACGCGCTGCAGACGGTGACGGCGACCATCAGCGACGCCCCCGTCTACCCGATCCGCGCCCTGACGATCGACACGTCCCGCAACTTCATCTCCATGGACGGCCTGCGCCGCACCATAGACGGCATGGCCATGAACAAGCTGAACACGCTGCACTGGCACATCACGGACACGCACAGTTTCCCGATCGAGATCAGCAGCGAGCCGCGGCTGGCGCAGTACGGGGCGTACTCGCCGCGCAAGGTGTACACTAGGGAGGAGGTGGATGAACTGGTGCTGTACGCGCAAGAGCGCGGCGTGCGCCTGCTGCCCGAGCTGGACATGCCGGCCCATGTCGGCCACGGCTGGCAGTGGGGCGAGGAGGCTGGACTCGGCAACCTCACCGTCTGTCTGGGCAAGGTCAGTGGTGCTAGCTGATGTGGGAAATGGTTTGATGCCAGATGTGAGGTACGATTGTTTTAGATTGAATCATGACTCATCAGATTCACACTGGTTTCTTCTGTCTCTATCCTTGCAAGCCTCTTCAATTGCTCCTTAAACGAAAGGTGTATATAACAATGTACGGACATTAAGCGATTTTTAATGAAAAAGATCGGGTCGCTTCCAAATCAACTGAGCTACATGCAACCAACATGTGAAAACGATACAACGACCGACATGATGAGCGCAGGGACGCTTCTATAGAATGGAATCTGAACCACAACCCGTTCACATTATTTCAGGAGCCTTGGCAGAAGTACTGCGTTGAACCTCCATGTGGGCAGATGAACATTATCAACGAGCAGCTGTACCCCGTTCTGAAGAAGATTCTCGTCCAGTACAACGACGTCTTCAAGCCAGATCTTTTCCACATCGGCGGAGACGAGGTGAAAATAATGATACACGCCTCATTTTCATAAATAATATATTGTAACTGATAACTGTTCGTACCTGTTTACATCAGTATACTTGCGATAAACATGGCTCAATGTGAACCAGATAAGCGAAAACTCATTAGCAATCGCGAACATGATGAACCAATGAAATAGTGATGAACTCACGCATAACTAGTCAAAGGCGATGCCTGAATTTCACGTTTTCGTTAAATACATGCATGTCTTAACATGTCTCAGGATATGGAAAGCCATATGCATTCATTGTATATGTGCAAGTCCGAGTGTGTTGCAGTGTAAACACAATAAAAGGACCACACAATATTTTCACTGTTTCCAGATCAACCTCAACTGCTGGAAGACCACTCCGGAGATTGCCGCATACGTGAAGCAGGAGGGCGGCGACCCCACCGACGACGAAGAGTACATGAAGCTCTGGATCCAGTTCCAGGACCGCGTGTACGACATATGGACCAGCATCGCGGGTAGCGAAAAGAAGACGATCCTGTGGACCTCGCACCTGACGCAGCGTCCTGCCAACGAGTCGCACCTGGATCCCAGCAAGTACATCATCCAGATCTGGACCAAGGGTAACGACCAGCAGATTGGCGACCTGCTGCACCAGGGCTACCAGCTGATCCTGTCCAACTACGACGCCTGGTACCTGGACTGCGGCGTCTCCGCCTGGGTCGGCAAGGGAAACAACTGGTGCTCGCCATACAAGAGCTGGCAGACGGTCTATGACAACAGTCCCCGACAAATAGCGCGCAGTTTCCAGCAGGTCGCGCCGGCGCCGGCGTCGCGGTATCCGTCGCAGACGCTGCGTCAAGCTGACTTGTCACTACAGATGCTGGGAGGTTCGGCAGCGCTCTGGACCGAGCAGGCCGACGACTCTACCCTGGACAACAAGCTGTGGCCGCGAGGCGCCGCCCTGGCCGAGCGCCTTTGGGCCGAACCAGAGACGGACTCTCTGGCAGCCGAGAGGCGTCTCGTCCACCATCGGAGGCGCATGGTGGCGCGTGGCGTCCAGGCCGAGACGATGGAGCCAGAGTTCTGCCACCATCACGAGGGTAGTTGCTACATCGACACGGCATTGTAAAGATAGGAGGTATTATAACAGTAACCGCTGTGGTCGTGGTGTCAACCATTTAAGACGTTTCGATGGTGAGGCTTTACTTTCGGCGGCGTTCTGAGAAATTGTGTAGTTAGTTAACAACGCAAATACGTAGCCGAAGAGCCAGACAGTTATGGCCTGAGAGTCCAAAAATGGAATAAATATATTGCGATCTCTACTTAGAGTCTTTTGTGGTTTTGTTTTACTGCATTTTGCAGTTGCATATTTAGGGAAAGCAAGAAGGGGAGCGAAAATATTAATAATCTGTATTCATATTTGAAGTATGTGTGTCGGTGTGTCTGTCTGCATCGATCGTGCTTGTGCAAATTTCAGCCAGCAATAACAAGGGTGGTAAAAATGCGTTAAAGGAAACAGTCCACCTTGAGAAAAAATATCAGAAATGATTGAGAGAAGCTAGAAATGAATTATCATGGTACTAGTAAGCCATACAGGAACGCGGAAAAGCAAATTATAATGTTAGTTATTTGGTTCCAATTCAGATGTTTTCCTCTAAATGGAGTGAATTAATGCGAAATCAGGACATCTGCACGTGCGTGACGTATAATTTCCCTAAGAATATTGCTGAGAAAAGTGTTTGTAGACGATTTTAGCGATATATCTCTCAAAGTTCATTCATGCAATGAAGGGAATAAGGTACTGGAACAGCATGTTCTTGTCCAACGCTATATATTTCAATGTTTATACTACTTATTCCCCAAGCCATACGTCATAATCATACGTCAAATCAGCCAATCAGCGATGGGAGCCCACGACGGATACTCGTCCCGGCTTCTAGGACTCCGGTAAGCCAATTTGAATTAGCTAAGGGGTTTCTATGAAGATGTGAAAGCCAATCAAGTCCATTTTCGAGCATGGACTACAACTTGGATATCTCAACTCAAACCCCCATGTTAAAGGGAATGTTTCACCTTTCTGAAAGTTGTCAAATATACGCTGGTTGTAGTCGAAAATAGGAAGTAAGAGCTGCTGAAAACGATGGTGATATTTTTTCTCTCACGAAAAGTTACTTAACTTTATACAAATTAAGTTGTTAAATGTGGGATGATGACGTCATTATTGAGATATAGCCGCCGCTGATTGGCTGACAAAGTGGGATTGGCTGGAAAAAAATCGCTATCAGCCAATCAGCGGCGGCACTAGCCTAGACCCCATTTCGCAAACTATAAATTGAATTGCTTAAAAACGGCTAGGTTTTGGGGAAAATGACCTGAGTATTTTCGACATTTCAATAATGGCCAAAGATAATGGCTATCTCAGTTCAAAACCAATACAAAGGTGAAACATTCCATTTAAAGGTGAACGTTTTTCTTTAAGCGAAGTCGCCCAAATCTGAAGCCTATTACAGCAAATTTCTACGCAGCCACAATTATGTTCCTTAAAAGGGGAAGGCGAAATGTCATATTCATATTCATATTCATTTATTATAATTCATCCACGCAGTGGTTACTACGAATTCAGTCACCAGTGACATAATGCCATAAAATGCGTGGCAGTAAAATGACAGAAGGAAATAAAACACGCGTGCTGCTAAAACATTCCCTATTAATACCGATACGACAGGTACGACTAAAGCCATCACGGGTACTCTGGGACTATGCAGCACGCGTGCGACTATGCTGATGCGACTATGCAGCCACGGCTCTCGGCACAGCAGACCGGGCGTTCCAGGATGATGCCGCCCTGAACGCAAACTCTCGCTGAGTTTTGGCCAGTCGGCACCTTGGGAGCTGCAGCATCCCGGCCACCGCGGCACGAGTCTCACGCGTCGCTACATGTCCGCGGCGAACAAACATTGCCGATATTGCAAGGGGACACTGGTTGGAGTTTAGGGCCCTGTCCACCTGTGTACAATCGCGCCGGCGTACCATCTCCTCCACTCTCATCCAGCCTAGTGCTTCTAGCGCAGGCGAGATGTGTTCCGAGCGCCGCGCCCCAGTCACAAGCCTGGCCGCGAAATTCAGTGTCTTTTGGACGCGATGAAGCTGACACTGGGCGGCTCCTCCCCAGACGGAGAGGTTATATTGGATATGTGGGAAAACATGGGCGTGGACGAGGAGCTTTAGGACGTCGGGAGTGAGATGATGATGGACCTTGTAGAGGGATGATAGGATGGAGTTGCACTTTCGGACGACCATGGATATGTGCGAATCCCATGCCAGTTGCTGGTCGAGGAGAACTCCTAGAATTTTCACGGTTTTACTTGGATATATGTCTTGGCCTGATATTATGATGTGAAACTGCTTTGCATTTTTGAGAGACTGCTTGGTTCCGATGAGAGTTAAGAAAGTTTTGTTTGGGTTCATTTTTAAGCTGTTGGCCTGGAACCATTTTTGAAGATCGACGATAGTCTCCTCAACTCGTCTCCTGAGATCCGATAGGCCTGCGACTGTTGGTTGGGAGTGGTCGATAAGTTGGGTGTCGTCTGCATAGGACAAGAGTCGGCCGTGGGTGAGGAAAGAGGATAGGTCATTGACGAAGATGAGGAAGAGGATTGGTCCGAAGATGGACCCCTAGGTTACTCCGTGGGTTAATGAGAGAGGAGCAGAGGAGCCGCCGCTTGCAATTTGTTTCCGGTCACTAAGGTAGCTCTCAAACCATGAGGACTGAATGCCATACCACTGAATCTTGTCCAGGAGGACGCCATGGTCGACGCTGTCGAAGGCTTTACTCAGGTCGAGCGGCGTTAACGACGCGACGTGGCCGACGTCGATATGCCTTGACATCCAATGGACAGCGTCGAGCACGGCGTCCTCCGTGGAGTGACACGGTCGGTACGCGTACTGGTGCGGAGATAAGACGTTATGTTGGATGAGGTATGACACGAGTTGAATGGAGACGACCTTTTCCGTGATTTTTGAGAACACTGATAGAACAGAGATGGGTCTAAAATTGTTTAAGTCAGAGCGGTTGCCGGATTTGTGGACAGGAGTGACTCGAGCTAGTTTCCAGGCTGTTGGGAAGACTGAGGTGGTGATGGAGCGGTTGATGAGATGAAGGAGATGGGGACCGATAACAGGGAAACAATTCACAACGGCATGCAGCGGCACATCGTCCACACCGACCGCGCGGGAAGACCTCATGGAGCTGATGGCCTTGGACAGCTCGGGCAGGGTGACGGGCCTGAACTTCAACGCGGAGGCGCACACACGGGGTGGCCGAGGTCCAGCCTCGACGGCACCGACGCAGGCGACCTCGGCGGCGATGCATCGATCTCAACGACATCGGACCACAGACGACTTCTAGCCAGCCTTCACCAGCTCTCCACCGCTTCCGGGTGCGGGACCCTGTCCACGTGCTTGTGGCAGGGTCGTTAGACCCTTAGATAGGTAGCCCTTAGATATTTTTAAGTAGGTAACGTAATTTCCACAATTTGCAAGGTAGAGAACCCGCTTCATTCTTTAGATTAATTGCAGCTGGCAACACGTTCTGCCGTGTGTGCCACGTTAACGTAACTTAGGTTATTCATTAAACTTTCCCCTCCCTCCTCCGGTCATGGCGACCTCCCCGCCCCTCCGTCCCCTCATGGCGACTTCCCCACCCCTCCGTCCCCTCATGGCGACCCTCCCGCCCGACCCCCTTCAGGAGTCTCTCCCCTCCCGTCCCGGCGCGCGGCCACCCCCCGGCTTCCCTCAGAAGCCATCCGACCCCCTTCAGGGGTCTGCCCCCCCGGACGGTCCTCCTGGACCCCCCGGCTCCCCTCAGGAGCCTCGCCTGGACCGACCCGGTGCTTGGCTCCCCCCCCCAACACCTCGCCACCCGACGGGCCTGCTCTCCTCCTCATTCAGAGGAAGGACGGAGTGACCATGAGGCACTCCAACCCGTTCGCGGTGCGCCGCCAACTGGTCGCCCTCTGCGGAGAGGTGGCCAGCGCGCGCTCCATCCGTTCCGGCGCTCTGCTGGTTCAGACCCTGTCTGGCCAGCAGACTGCCACCCTCCTAGCCACCCCGTCTTTCATGGACAAGGCTTGTGAGGTGACGGCCCCGGACCACATGAATTCCTGCCAGGGATTCATCCTGTGCCCCGAAGTCAGCAATCTTACTGAGACCGTGCTCCTCCAGGAGCTAGTGACTCAGGGGGTGACAGAAGGGGTCCGGATGCGGTCTAAGCGACCAGGCCCCAACCCCATGGTCCGGCTGCGTTTCCGGGGCTTACAGCTCCCGGAACGCATCTACTGTGGCTACATAGTAGTCACAGTAAAGGAGTGGACCCAAGGGCCACTGCAGTGCAGAGCCTGCTGGCGGTTTGGCCACCACCAGCGTCAGTGCCACGCCCGCCAGTCCATCTGCGGGAAGTGCGCCGAGACGCACGACACAGCCCAATGTGTCGGTGGCGACACCGCAGCCACTCGCTGCGTGTCGTGCGGGGCCGCCCACCCCGCATGGTCCCGTGACTGCCCTGCCCGAGCGATAGCCGCCGAGCAGACCCGGGCCCGCAAGGCGGTCCCCCCCACCCCACCTCCCATCCCAGCGCTGGCCCCCAGCGTCTGGCCCCCGCTGCCCCCATCCCACCGAACCCCACCCGCGCCCCCCCGTCGGACCTCAAGTGGGTCCACCCCACCGGTGCCACCGCCTGCCCCGTCACAGCGGCGGCAGTGCACACCCCCACCGACGGCAGAGGAGACCGAGTCCCTCCTGTCCCTTCTGGACTCTAGCATCGCCGAGTCCCTTCTGGACTCTGGCAGTGCCCCAGCGGCACCCACTCCCACCCCCGCCGAATCTCTGGCGGAGTCCCCGCTCGAGTCCTCCGAGTCCTCTGAGGACTCTGACGCCTCTATGATCAGAGCCGTCACCCGCCAACTCCCAAACTCCCACCCTCCTCCTCTCTCTGAGGACAGTCAGTCCCTCACCCTCTCCCTGCCATCCCTCCCCTCCCCCCACCCTCCTTCCCAGCTCCCTCGTAGCCCCTCCCCCCCCCCCAGCCCCTCTGAAAGTAACCGCTACCGCCGCAATTTGAGACGGTTCAACAAGAAATAATAAATCACCTCCAACAAATACTTCATTCAGTTGTTTCTGACTAACCGTTAAATTGTGCTGCTGCTGACGTGGAAGTTGCGTGTTGGGTGCCGGTGTTTTGTTTCGGGGGCCCCCTGCTGGATCTCGGCCGCGCGGCGAATGGCCGGTGCTGTTCGTGACGTGGCTGATTTGGCGGGGGATTTCTGAGATGGGACGCCGATGGAAGATAAGCGTTTTTGCGTTGGCGGCGGCATGATTCCCTGTCAAATTGGTCGCTAAATCAGGTTGCTGCCGACGTGGGGTAGCGTGTTGGCTGCCGGTGTCTTGTTGCGGGGGCCCCCTGCTGGATTGGTAGCGCGGCGAATGGTTATGGCTTGGCTGTTCGTTGCGTAGCTGATTTGGCGGGGGATTTCTGCGATGGGGCGCCGATGGTTGATGTGCGGCTTTGCGTTGGCGGCGGCATGATTCCCTGCCAAACCAGTCGGAAATAACTTCCTGACGTAACTGTTAAATCAAGTTACTGCTGACGCGGGAGTTGCGGGTTGGCTGCCGGTGTCCTTTTGCGGGGGCCCCCTGCTGGATCTCGGCCGCGCGGCGAATGGCCGGCGCTGTTCGTGACGTGGCTGATTTGGCGGGGGATTTCTGCGATGGGACGCCGATGGCTGATGTGCGATTTTGCGTTGGCGGCTGCATGATTCCCTGCCAAACCAGATCACACGCCGATGCTGCGCCGCGGTGCGGTGGCTGCTGCGCTGCGGTGCAGTGTCCGCTGCGCTGCGGTGCAGCATGTTAAATTATGTTAAAATCACGTTGCTGCCGACGTGGGGTTGCGTGTTGGCTGCCGGTGTCTTGTTACGGGGCCCCCCTGCTGGATCTCGGCCGCGCGGCGAAATTCGTTGCGTGGCTGATTTGGCGGGGGATTTCTGCGATGGGACGCCGATGTGCGGTCTTGCGTTGGCGGCGGCATGATTCCCTGCCAAATCAGTCGCGCAACGAAAGGTTCCATTGGAATTCGTTGTTCATTTCTTAACGTAATGCTCCTCCCAACCCTCCTCTCCCCTCTACTCCGCTCTTGCCAAAGCCGAGTAGTTGAACACCCGCCCCTGATAACATATGCCGATGCTGCGCTGCGGTGCGGTGGCCGCTGCGCTGCGGTGCGGTGTTCACTCCACTGCGCTGCGGTGTGGTGTCCGCTGCGCTGCGGTGCAGTATGTTAAATCATGTTGCTGCCGACGTGGGGTTGCGCGTTGGCTGCCGGTGTCTTGTTGCGGGGGCCCCCTGCTGGATCTAGGCCCCGCGGCGAGGGTTTGCCGTGGCTCTTCGTGACGCGGCTGATTTGGCGGGGGATTTCTGCGATGGGACGCCGATGGCTGATGTGCGATTTTGCGTTGGCGGCGGCATGATTCCCTGCCAAACCAGATCACACGCCGATGCTGCGCCACGGTGCGGTGGCTGCTGCGCTGCGGTGCGGTGTCCACTGCGCTGCGGTGCAGTATCCACCCTGCCAAACTTTTTTACACTGTTAGGTGATAGTTATCTTGTATTGATAGGTCCCCTCTTAGATTATTTCTACCGAACACGTTTAGCTAAACAAATATAACAGGGGTTTTTACCCTGCGCATTTCTGGCCCACCGCGCAGGTTTTTCCCCTTTGCCTTAGACGCTGTTTTTTTTTATTATTTAGGACTTTTCGCCCAGCTAAACACACCCCACAACCAGGTCTCGCCGAGGCGCCGGAGCTAGGGAGACTGGCAACAGTCTCCCGCTGTTGCAATGACGGCACCCCACGGCTCCATCAACTCTGACACTGTACAAGTATTCTGCTCTGTGTGTGTATGAAATATATTGTGTATGTATGTGTCTCGTGTTTTATTTTAACTTTGACTTTGAACGAAATACTTAACGTAAGATAGACTTTAGATTTACTGTGAACAATTCACTTAACGTAAAATAGCTACCCTATTCCCTTTCTTGCTCGGGTTCCCATAAACCGACTAACGTAACTCTTTGCCTGGCAAATTGCCAGAAGTACTTTCCCCAAACCCGGGATATGGCTATAGGCCGGTCCGGGTTAAAAAAAACAAAAAAAAACGGCGGCGACGCGGGGGCCGGCCGACGCGAAGTGCGCGTTAAACTCCTCCGCCCGGTCGGTGACGTCATCAGCTCCTGGCGGGGTAACGCTCGCCGGCCGAAGAGCGAAGCACTTTGTCCGACTCCAGAAGCCTCGTCGGTCGGTCAGCAGGTCGCCAAAGATGTACCTCCGCTTGGCGCGGATGAGGAGGCTCTGTTGCGGCTGAGCTGGTAGCTGTGCCACGCCTCGGGTGATCTGCTCCGCTCTCAGTCTCGCCTGGCCGAGTCACGCTCCTCCATTGCTGTTGTGATGTCGGGGTCATCCCTCAGCCACGGGCAGTCCGAACGGCGCCGTGATACTATGACGGTCGGGCAGAGCTCCTTGACAGCTGCATTTCAGACGTCCATGAACGCCTCCAGCTTCCCGTCTGCAGCTGTTGTGCTGTAGAGCAGCTCCCAGTCGGCGGTCAGGAGACGGAGACGGAGAGCGTCCCAGTTGACTCGTCCCCATGGCCTTAACGAGACGGAAGCCGGGCGCTGGTGACGCTGGCGGTAGACTCGGGCGCAGAATGTCCGTATGTATGTACTATTTATGTACTACTTGCTATGCAAGTATGTACTACTTGCTGAAATTTGCAGTTGCAATATGTATGTACGGTTGTCAGATTTTGCCAGGCCACAGCACCGAAACGGTAAGCGCTGCAACAGGGAAATGTTCACACACAAATCAGATCTGTGCAAACTTAGATTTTGGGCCTGATTTTGATCGCGTGCAACGTCTGTGACTCACATGGGACCGATTTGTTTTTGTGTTTGCGGGGAGGGGGGGGGGGGCTTGCGACCGCTGCCGTCATAGCTGCACGTGCGGGTGACTCAGAAACCTTGCTTATTTTCCAGACGGTACTTATGCACATCCGACGCATAAACAGCGTCAAGAAAAGTGTCGACGATCCATTTCTTAACTACACTACACAATAGACTGTTGCAAAATGGGCGAAGTTACTCACCCAAAGTCACTTGGATGCTTGATCCATTGCTCTTCCTGATTTCAAAACAGTTTTGTTTCAGTTTTTGTTTCATTTTCGTTGAAAATCAAGGCCCTTATTTGTTTTGGCATTGGGAACTGAGTTCCCTTCCCTCTGTTGTATTCTGTTATCTGGGTAGCCCCCCAAAAACGCGCCAAGTTTCGAGGCTTACCATATTTTTGGGGGGTAATAGATATGAAGTTGACACTTGGTACGCATACAAAACAATTAATTCTGCGTTACGCAAAAAAGTTTCATATCAATCGGATATTTAGTTTCTATATTATAAGACATTATCTGCTCGTTTTGTATGCCCTATCAAAAAACAGGTTTTTGACGTTTTTTTATGTCTACGCGTGAACGATCTGACTACCTTCAGCCCGGACCACCGCCAACAAACGCGACTTCCACTGTCCGATACTGGCGCAGATGTGGAGTGGAGGTGGACCTCATCCGCGCCAGTATCGGACAGTGGAAGTCGCGTTTGTTGGGGGTGGTCAGGGCTGAAGGTGGTCCGATCGTTCACTCGTGGAAAAAAGGGCAGGGTGTTAAAAGTGCGAATTATATAGTGGGCGCCAAAATATTCCCTACAAAAACTTGCTCCGGGGCCGAAAATGTTCCAATTTAACAATCTGTTTTGCTCTGTGGTCATCAATTATGTAAAGAGTAATGTACAACTACACATACTTTTCAAATTAGCTGTCAAGTTTCTTTCTTTATTATTGCTAGTTCTGAATCCCAAATACCACCACCCCCATCTTTCGGCAGATATATTTTTATCGGATAGAAATCATTATCGCAAAAAATACGTGTCATGAAATGTCTTTAACGTTCTGGGTCGCGATCGTGGCGGGGGCCACTTCCATTGCTTTAACATAGGGGCCGCGAACCGCGGCCAGAATTTTAACAGCGGCCCCGTCTTCCTTGGGAAATACCTCACGAAATTATCCGGCCCCTTGCGAAATATGAGAGATTGTCTCCATTGTTTGATTTCGTTTTGTATGCCAGGGGTGGAGCTACATGGGCGGCGAATCGATGCTGGCACATCACTGCGCATGCGCAGACAGACCTGTGATCTATGACGCTGCCAAATTTAGTAACTAGTATGACGGTATGCTAAACTGAACGATTGGCCTCTAGACGCATATGTTCTTTAAAAACGACCAATTTGGTATCAACTTGTTATGAGCACAATACACTCAATACATAGTTACGTTTCCATAACTATTCAATAGTGATAATATCGCCTAAATCAGTAATTTATTTCTTGGAATGTATAATATACTAGGAATCTTATAATATACTTGGAGTCTATAATATACTATACTAAATATTTTACAACTTCTCTGAAATGTTTCAGAATCTTTTCAGCGCAATAATCCTTCGTGACAACGGCTAATAGCCGTTTTCACAAAGGACTATTGCGCTGAAAAGGTTCTGAAAAGTTTCTGAAAAGTTGTAAAAAGTTGTGGCATAAAAATTGTGGTATATTATACATTACAGGAAATAAATTACTGATTTAGGCGATATTATCACTATTCAATAGTTATCGAAACATTTATTGAGCCCATAACAAGTTTATGATAAAAAATTGCCTGTTTTTAACCCTCGCCCTACAGGGGTTCCTACCCCCCTGATATTTTTCTTGCATAACTTTTTGCACATGCGGATAATCTTGCTGAAATTTGCAGTAGCTGAGTGTACAACAATTATACGTATGTTGTAAAATTGTATTGAAATTGGTTTAGAAATGTGGGAGATAATGATGTTTTGATGACGTCATGTTGGTGGAAAAACGATAAATATTTGACAAATCGTAGAAAACAGAGTTTTGAAGCAAATTGTAAACGCAATTCAGCAAAGATCTAAAATCTCATCTTTTTAACTGGTGATCTCGGATTTCCGAAATTTTTGGTTTTTGACCCCTAAAATGAACAAAAACTGTTTTTTTTTTAAATCACCACAAATTCAAAATTTTCAAAGATGTTAAAAAACGGAATACATGTGAGAGAACTGAGTATGGACAATACTTAAACAAAATTTCAAAACAATATCTCTATTTTTGACTGAGTGATGGCTCCCAAGTGTAAGAAACTCATGACGTCATTTCTTTCATAACTTTTTTTGACTTTCTTGACCAGATACGAATAAATAATTACATTTTCTGTATTTCTGTAACAAAACTGGTCCAGGAAGTAGGAACATGCCTTTTTATTTACATGTATCAATTTCTCATTTTTAGGTTTTCTGACAGAGCAAAATCGCTGTTCTGGACGTGGTCGATCGAGGGCATTTACTTGACTTGGAAGGTCACTTGTAGACCCGAAACCTAAAAATTGCATACTGTTGGAATCCAAACGTGACAGGTAACATGTTGGTTCTTACTGCGTTGCTCTATGTTGCTTGGTTTGGAAGTTACCAGGGGGTCTTTTTAGGACCCCGTAGGGCTAAGGTGAAAAAGCTCTCGTAGGGCGAGGGTTAAAGAAAATGTGCGTCTAGAGTCCATTCGTTCAGTTTGACATACCAAGTTTCAGTCAGTTGAGACTGGCATCACAACTGACCTATCAATGTTTATCTTGCTTATTACCAACTAACCGCAATTTTGTCAACATATTATATTCTTACCAACATATTACCAGTAAGACGCCGAAGTTGGCGATGAACGAGCGAGCGCGAAGGAAATGTATGGCGAATTTCAACTCCATCGAGCGAGTAGTTTCTGAGATAAAAGTTCACAAGCATTCTATCAACCGCGATAAGGCTGCCGTCAGCTTCCTTTGAGTGATGCGCCTTTGTTACCACAAAAAAAGTATTGGTCCGCGTGACAAAGAGCGGATTGCGTGATAAACCAGTCAGTGCTGTATTCGACGACCAGTCAGCGGATTTCTTCTGACCTCGGGTAAGATTTCAAGGTGAATGTGTCCAATGTCTGCACGGCAGTCAGCCGTCCAGCGGCGCGTCGCTCAGATCCGCGGCATGATAGACTACTGACGGACGGCAGACGGAAGGCAGGCGTCCAGCGGCGCGTCGCTCAGATCCGCGGCATGATAGACTACTGACGGACGGCAGACGGAAGGCAGGCGTCCAGCGGCGCGTCGCTCAGATCCGCGGCATGATAGACTACTGACGGACGGCAGACGGAAGGCAGGCGTCTAGCGGCGCGTCGCTCAGATCCGCGGGATGATAGACTACTGACGGACGGCAGACGGAAGGCAGGCGTCTAGCGGCGCGTCGCTCAGATCCGCGGCATGATAGACTACTGACGGACGGCAGACGGAAGGCAGCCGTCCAGCGGCGTGTCGCTCAGATCCGCGGCATGATAGACTACTGACGGACGGCAGACGGAAGGCAGCCGTCCAGCGGCGTGTCGCTCAGATCCGCGGCATGATAGACTACTGACGGACGGCAGACGGAAGGCAGCCGTCCAGCGGCGTGTCGCTCAGATCCGCGGCATGATAGACTACTGACGGACGGCAGACGGAAGGCAGCCGTCTAGCGGCGCGTCGCTCAGATCCGCGGCATGATAGACTACTGACGGACGGCAGACGGAAGGCAGCCGTCTAGCGGCGCGTTACTCAGATCCGCGGCATGATAGACTACTGACGGACGGCAGACGGAAGGCAGCCGTCTAGCGGCGCGTCGCTCAGATCCGCGGCATGATAGACTACTGACGGACGGCAGACGGAAGGCAGGCGTCCAGCGGCGTGTCGCTCAGATCCGCGGGATGATAGACTACTGACGGACGGCAGACGGAAGGCAGCCGTCTAGCGGCGCGTCGCTCAGATCCGCGGCATGATAGACTACTGACGGACGGCAGACGGAAGGCAGCCGTCCAGCGGCGCGTCGCTCAGATCCGCGGCATGATAGACTACTGACGGACGGCAGACGGAAGGCAGCCGTCCAGCGGCGTGTCGCTCAGATCCGCGGCATGATAGACTACTGACGGACGGCAGACGGAAGGCAGCCGTCCAGCGGCGCGTCGCTCAGATCCGCGGCATGATAGACTACTGACGGACGGCAGACGGAAGGCAGGCGTCCAGCGGCGTGTCGCTCAGATCCGCGGCATGATAGACCAGACCACTGACGGACGGCAGACGGAAGGCAGCCGTCCAGCGGCGCGTCGCTCAGATCTGCGGGATCATAGACCACTGGCGGACGGCAGACGGAAGGCAGGCGAGACGACGGATGGGACAACAGACGGCAGACGGAAGGCAGGCGAGACGACGGATGGGACAATAGACGGGAGACGGCAGATGGACGGCAGATGGACGGCAGATGGACGGCAGACGGGACGACGGATGGGACAATAGACGGGACAATAGACGGGAGACGGCAGATGGACGGCAGATGGACGGCAGATGGACAGCAGACGGGACGACGGATGGGACAATAGACGGGAGACGGCAGATGGACGATTGACGGGACGGCAAACGGAAGGCAGACGGAAGGCAGGAGAGACGACGGATGGGACAATAGACGGGAGACGGCAGATGGACGGCAGACGGGACGGCAGATGGAAGGCAGACGGACGGCAGACGGAAGGCAGACGGAAGGCAGGCGAGACGACGGATGGGACAACAGACGGCAGACGGAAGGCAGGCGAGACGACGGATGGGACAATAGACGGGAGACGGCAGATGGACGGCAGATGGACGGCAGATGGACGGCAGACGGGACGACGGATGGGACAATAGACGGGAGACGGCAGATGGACGGCAGATGGACGGCAGATGGACGGCAGATGGACGGCAGACGGGACGACGGATGGGACAATAGACGGGAGACGGCAGATGGACGATTGACGGGACGGCAAACGGAAGGCAGACGGAAGGCAGGAGAGACGACGGATGGGACAATAGACGGGAGACGGCAGATGGACGGCAGACGGGACGGCAGACGGAAGGCAGACGGACGGCAGACGGAAGGGAGACGGAAGGCAGGCGAGACGACGGATGGGGCAATAGACGGGAGACGGCAGATGGACGGCATATGGACGGCAGACGGACACTGGCGGATCCAGGGGGAGGGGAGGGGCGACAGGGGTAAAAGCCCCCCCCCCCCCATCCCAAGCTCGACAGGGGCGGCAATAGAAATTAGCCCCCTCAAATTTCGCTGAAACTGGCGATGAAAAATGGGTACTGCCTGCGAAAAAAAAAACTTCTTGCGAAAGAAAGAAATCTTGTTTTTGCCTCGTTCGTGTTTCCTCTATTTGGTAGCATTTTGGTAGCAGTAGGTATAGGGAAAGTACCGCGTCTGACGCTATTTTGGAGTGATTCACAACCAATGTAAGTTATAATTGTACACGCAGCGCGCATCGCAGCCTTCGGTCTCCTGCTGCCTGCTGGGTGGCAGAGGAGCGCGTGAGTGAATTTCCTTGTATAGGTAAGTATCTATGTTGTATGTAATCACTGGCGGACCCAAAGGGAGCGGCAGGGGCAACCCCCCCCCCCCCCGCAACATTCCAAGCTCGACAGGGGCGGCAATATAAATTAGCCCTACCCCCAAAATCTCCCTGAAACTAGCGATGAAAATGGCTACTGCTAGCGAAAAAAAACTTCTTGCGAAATAAATATATGTTGTTGCCTCATTCGTGTTTCCTCTATTTGCTAGCATTTTGGCAGCAGTAGGGATAGGTAAGTCTGGCGCTATTTTGGAGTGATTCACAACCAACGTAAGTTATAATTTTGCACGCAGCGTCGCAGCCTTTGGTCTCCTGCTGGCTGCTGGGCGGCAGAGGAGCGCGTGAGTGAATTTCCTTACATAGGTAACTATATTGTGTGGAATGCGTCTACTAGTATTAAGTAGAGTAATTAGGTTCAGTTAAAAATCCAATGTTCTTCTTTTTGTAGCTTGGGCATTCCACGACAAATTGACAAAAACAAAGTGCAAAATAACACCGTCATGTCACCGATTATGGCCAAAATTGGTATATGGGGTAACCTGGGGCGCTAGAGTGAGCTGTTAAAGTTGTATGGCAATGCAAGCAGTAGCTCAGGAGATATTTCCTCAGGCATTTTGTTTAAGGTCACGGTGCAGGCAAATCATTGTCAGCCCATATGACGGGGAATTTATGAAGGAATGATTTTTAATGATGCGAGCTGAAACAAAAACTGTTTTGAAATCAGGAAGAGCAATGGGTCAAGAATCCAAGTGTAGAAGAAGAAGAAAAAGAAGAATCCAAGTGTAAGCATCCAAGTATATTATATGTCATTAGAATGGCAATTGGCTGTTTTATAATATTGTGATGTTGATTTTTTTCCATTTTCGAAAATTTCAAAATTGCATACGTTTTCGAAATTGTACAACTTTTTGGAATACCTTTTCTCAAACGTGTTTCCAATTTTTCGCTATGCTATTCTTACGTGTAAGGACGTGGCAATTAAGTTTCAAAAAAACATTGAGGGATATTTGCCTGCAAATATCTCAAATTGTGTTATTTTACATGCAATTTTATATTTTAAAAAAATGTTATTCGCTAATAATTTTTGACTGAATAAAACTAGAATGGTACGGTAAACTTCATGTTGCTGTCCTCATCAAGACAAGTTGAATGCTCTGCAGCATAAACTCTTTCTGACATTTGATGACCTTGACCTTAAATTTCAAAGTTAGTAAAAACAAAAACAAAATGGGGGGGGGGATACCCAAGCCAAATGAATTTCCTATTTTGACTGTATTATTGTTAAGTGTAAAGAAGTGTTGTTCAAACATAAAAATATGGTTATTTGTCTTCAAATATGCTAAATTTTGTCATATTATATGTTATTTTTGTGAAAGATGTTATTCTCCAATAGCTGTTGACTGAATAAAGATGAAAAGGTTTAATGGGCACCATTTTGTTACGTTCGTCAAGCTGCGTTGAATGATATGCAGTGTGACCTCTTTCTAACATTTGGTGACTTTCACCTAAGGTCAATGTTTCACCAAGGTTCAAGGTTAAGTTTCCAATTGTGGCCTATGTGGCGATGTTATAAATCTTAAAACTTGTTTTGTTGCGAGGAATTCGATTGGGCTTAAATAACGCCTGATCGTCAATGGCAACATTTAAATTCATTTTAATTTGAATGTCGACTAGCAACTTCATACTTCCTTCTCGTTGTAAAGAAAGCCCGAAAATGTCTCAGTTTGTTTTATAATCATCAACGATCGCGCAATTATTTTAATACCAATGATTTCCTATCTTCAAGACAAGTTCAAAGATATATGACTCGCCGTGTAGGTCAAGTTTGGAATGGTGACATTGCGCCGTGACCTTGACCTTAGGTCAAGGTCATCAAATGTTTGAAAGAAGTCATGCTGCACAACATTCAACGCGTCTTGATGATAACAACAAAATGACGTTTACCGTGCCTTTCTAGCTTTATTCAGTCAAAAGGTATTTAGCAAATCACTAATTTGTATGTAAAATAGCATGCAAAATTACAAAATTTGAGATATTTGGAGGGCAATCTATCAATTTTGTTTTTGCACTTAATTGACACGTCCTTACATGTAAGAATAGCATACCGAAAAAAAAATCCCAAGTCCGCAAAGGGGAAAAATGTGGATACCTTTTAGGTCATATGGAGGCCCCTGGGGCCCGGAAGGCCCCCAGTGAAATTAGCCCCCCCCCCCTCATATTGGGAGGCTGGATCCGCCAGTGTAGACGGAACGGACGACAGACGGCCGCGGGACAACAGACGGACGGCCGTCTGGCTTCAGACAAACGGCAGACAGTAAAGGAATTATGCCGCAGACGGGTTGGCTCCACGACTGGCCGAGCGGGGCAGCGGTAGGGGCGGAGAGTTTGAGTGGGTAGGCGGCAGGGACGAGTGCCGGTATCCAGTCAGCTGGCTCGGTCGGACCACCTATACAAGTTAGGCCTGACAAGGGCCACTGAACTGAGCTGGTGAAACCGGTCAAACCGGATGGCAGTGGCTGGCAGATGTCGGTATCACCCGGTACCACCAGACGGACGAGTTTGTCTTCATCCTACAAAGCAATAGCCGAGGTAAGTTTAAGTGTCAGTTTGTGCTCTTATATATAGGTTATATATACATATATATATATATATATATATATATATATATATATATATATATATATATATATATATATATATATATATATATATATATATATAAAAATATATATATATATATATATATATATATATATATATATATATATATATATATAATATATATATATATATATATATATATATATATATATATATATATATATATATATATATATATAATATATATATATATATATATATACATATATATATATATATATATATATATATATATATAT
>JAXIVJ010013515.1:30000-36977 GCA_036785665.1 Chirona hameri | reverse complement strand
CAGCGCAGTCAGCACAGTCAGCACAGTCAGCAGTCAGCACAGTCAGCACAGTCAGCACAGTCAGCACAGTCAGCACAGTCAGCACAGTCAGCACAGTCAGCAGTCAGCAGTAATCAGTCATCAGTCAGCAGTCAGCAGTCAGCAGTCAGCAGTCAGCCACACAGTCAGCACACAGTCAGCAGTCAGCACAGTCAGCAGTCAGCAGTCAGCGTCAGCGGTCAGCGGTCAGCGGTCAGCGGTCAGCGGTCAGCAGGTCCAGCAGCCAGCAGCCAGCAGCCAGCAGCCAGCAGGCAGGCAGGCGCAGTCAGCGCAGTCAGCGCAGTCAGCGCAGTCAGCGCAGTCAGCGCAGTCAGCGCAGTCAGCGCAAGTCAGCGCCAGTCAGCGCAGTCAGCGCAGTCAGCGCAGTCAGCGCAGTCAGCGCAGTCAGCGCAGTCAGCGCAGTCAGCGCAGTCAGCGCAGTCAGCGCAGTCAGCGCAGTCAGCGCAGTCAGCGCAGTCAGCGCAGTCAGCGCAGTCAGCGCAGTCAGCGCAGTCAGCGCAGGTCAGCGCAGTCAGCGCAGTCAGCGCAGTCAGCGCAGTCAGCGCAGTCAGCGCAGTCAGCGCAGTCAGCGCAAGTCAGCGCAGTCAGCGCAGTCAGCGCAGTCAGCGCAGTCAGCGCAGTCAGCGCAGTCAGCGCAGTCAGCGCAGTCAGCGCAGATCAGCGCAGTCAGCGCAGTCAGCGCAGTCAGCGCAGTCAGCGCAGTCAGCGCAGTCAGCGCAGTCAGCGCAGTCAGCGCAGTCAGCGCAGTCAGCGCAGTCAGCGCAGTCAGCGCAGTCAGCGCAGTCCAGCGCAGTCAGAGCGTAGCGCAGTCAGCGCAGTCAGCGCAGTCAGCGCAGTCAGCGCAGTCAGCGCAGTCAGCGCAGTCAGCGCAGTCAGCGCAGTCAGCGCAGTCAGCGAGTCAGCGCAGTCAGCGTTAGCAGATATTCACAGTTAGTTAAAGTCAGTGAACTGCCAGACCTTAAGAAAAGTTATAGAAGAAAAGGCTGCTTGCTGATGTGCTTACAGGTTCTTCAGATCCCAGAGATCCCAGATGATAACGAAATCGAATTTCGCTAAAGAAGGCTACGAAAAGGTGAAAAGAGCTCAAATAAATAAGACATGATTCAATATTCCCCAACAACAGAGCATGTCGGTGCGTTGCTCAACATCATTAAGCATAAGCATGGAGGAGAAGTCATCGAGAGTCTATTGTACTCAAATTACCATAATATCGCCCTTATTACAGCTCTGTGTGCAGTGTCCTGCTGGTGCAAAGTATTCGACGAAAGAAAGAGAGAAGAAGGAGGGAAAACAATTCAATTAAAGGACCATCCATTTCCATATACCCATATCACACTTGTGTTAACATAAGACAAGATTGGGCGCAATGCGCGATGTAATTTTGTATTATTCATCTTCAAAGAAATCTGGAGCTTCTTCGCTTGCTGTTGAGCCTGGTCAAAGGCGGGACAGCCACCTCTTTATGATCACATTGACATGGTAAACATATGCGTGTTTATTCCATGTCGGCTAGGAAACCCAGTCCTATACGAGAATATGTAGAGTTATGACTGTGCAGGAGATATACTACTACCATGACGTGTACTAGTATAGATTAACCCTCACCAGTGCAAGGGGGGGGGGGGGGCACACCCCTCGGTTTTCGGAAATAACCTCGCGTATTTATCAACCGATTGCGATGCAACTTTCAGTACCACTACTTTTGCACAATTTGACACATACTCGATTTTGTTTTAACTTCTATCCCACATGACACGTGACCTATGACCTGTTTCTCAAGGTCATGTCAGGCGCAACTGGCCGTCCCGTAGTATCGGTGATTGCAACTTGGGCAGTTTCCGAGTGTTTGCTGCTCAGGAGCATATGCACAGGTGTCTACAGGTGACATTCATGGTTTCCACTGAGATTGTGACCTCGGTTGACCTTTTAACCCTATTTGTAACAGGGGGGGGGGGGCGGATTCCGCCCCCCCCCCCCCCCTCATGTTTTTCGCAGATATCTCCAGAACGGCTGGGAGTAGGCCCATTAAATTTTGGGACTTTTCATACAATTGAACTCCGCATTTGGAGTCAAAATTTTGAGTTCTTAACCTGAACAGAGGCGGTTCCAGGCACAGTTTTTGGGTGGGTTCGGAGGCGACATTGGCGATAATACGGAAATGCGATCTTCACGGTTTCTTCCTAACTGCATCAAGTATGAAGGAGTTACATCGGCTTACGGGTGATTGCAACAAGTGCAAATTAGTTGATGTTAATGAAATATCATAAAAATTGCATGGCAGAGGCTGGTTTTCAGGGGCTTGAAAGGGGGGGGGGGGGGGTTTTCCAGGAAGTATTCAATGCTTGGCGGGAAGCCAATAGAGCAATGTAAGGACATTTATAGCTATCAAGATGTAAAAGATAGCTTCTGCTTCCATTATTTGATAATTTATTACATATAGAGTTTCAGGGGCGTGTTCAGGAACATGAAAAGGGGGGTGACTGGCATGGTAATGACGATATGCCAGCGATAACGGCGCAATATACGTTTAGCTTATAATAATATATGCACATATGAGACCAGAAAGGGAATTAAAGTCATTTTTTTGCAGAGGCGCGCTCAGGAAATGGAAGAAAGGGGGTCATATTATTGCAAGGAAACTGAGAGGCATGGGCGTACAATGACATAACATACTGCAGTTTTCGGGATGAAAACACGCACACAGGCTACTCTACGAACGATTATAAGATAATAGGCGAGTCCAGGTAGGGTAAAAAGGGGGTAAGCAATGTTAATTGAAGTTGTAAGTGAAATAGTCACTGTTGACTAGTTAGTATCATAATGGCGGATAATATACTTATCAAAAGGTCTTGCGCCGCCCCAGTTTGGATCCTGGATACGCCTATGATGAAGTACAACATGCAAAAGGAACTATCTACGATGCAGTAACATATTTATAGTGCTGAGTAGCAACTTGTCTGCGGTTAATACTTTTTCCCAATGTTACCCCCTTTTTCACTAACCTTGGTACCGCCTATGCAAAAAATATGATTTATAACTGTTTTTTCTAATGTCTCAATCACATACCATTTCATTTTATCAAAAAACAACATCAAAAAAATGGTTTTGTTACGCATTTACTTCACCCCCATATTGAGTGACCTGCACACGCCTATGATTTTTGAATTTTCAAACGTCACAGTCCATATATCAATTTCCAATTCAATATCTATCGATTCCTATTAGTTGTGTTAAAATCGGTAAATATAAACATGAAAGCTATGTTGGATCAAAAATACCACTAAAATTTGTCGTTTTGCCCCCCTGTTGCCCCCCTATCCAAAATGTATTTTTTTTAAATATTATTTATAAATGTAGATCGGTGTTGAGGGGAACCAAACACCGTTTCATTTGTGAAAATCGGACGGGGTAGATCTCGAGATCTCCGGGGGGGGGGGGGGGGGCGGAATCCGCCCCCCCTGTTACAAATAGGGGTAGCCAGGAGCCTGATACAAATAGGGTTAAGAGGTCAACCAACCGAGGTCAACTGGCAGTTCTAGGACATTTTGTGAGGCTGATTTCAAATTTGGCATCCATTTTACATTATTAAATGTTCCACTGGGGTCATACTCTTTCGCAGGTCAACCGTTGGTCACTGACCTCCGATGACATGAGATGACCTTTTTGGAATCTGGTAGTTTTTAGAACACTTTGTGACGCTGATTTCAAATTTGGCATCCATTTGCATAATTCCCGGAGTCCGGAATACGCTTATTCACGATTCTAGCTCGATTAAATTCCATTTCTACGCATTTACAATTTTGATGACATCCTGGGTCATTGACATGACCTCAGAGGTCACCTAAAGATCCAGGACCATACAATCTGGATATCAACGGCTTCCCTCTCGTCACAAGCAACACGCTCGTTTTTTTATCGAAGCTCTAGCTCAATTAGCGGCGACGAAAACGCCAGGGGGGGAGGGGGGTATGCCCCCCCCCCTGCACGGTCACGTAAGTGTCGGACGCTGCTCTGGGGAGGGTTTAAGAGCTGTCGCATCAAGATGGGCTGCTGTTACCCAGACAAAGCTACCGCAGTGCAACAAAGAGCTGCTACATCTGGGACGCAGACTGCAACAGAGCTGAGACAAGAGCTGACACAGCTGACACACCTGAGACGGGAGCAGGCACGTAGCCAAGGGGGGGGGGGCTGGAGGTCAGGGGGTCCTTTTCAGCGCGCTGCGCGCGCGAAAAGAGCCGACGAGACCGACGCGAAAGCGCGGTATCATGGGCTCTTTACCATGCGAAGCGTGGGTCCTTTAGAGAGTTTAGAGCACTTCAGAGGCCCTTTAGGGCCACCAGGGCCCTCTCTGAAAGACCAGAGGGCCCCCTTGGACGTTCACAAGAGCCCTGTGCATGTCAGAGGGGCCCCCTTGCCAGACCGGAAAGGGGCTCCTGAGCGGGTCAGATGGCCCCCTGAACACGTCGAATTGGGCCCCGGCCCTGGCAGGTCGGAGGGATCCCTGAGCATGTCGGCAGGGCGACAAAGCAGACAGCGCAGTCCCTTGCCAGTTCGTAATGGCCCCTGAGCAGGCTGAGGGGCCCCCTGGGAAGTTCAAAGGGCCCCTGCACAGGTCAGAGGGGCCCCTGACCAGGCCGAAAGGGCCCCTGGGTGGGTCAGAAGGGCCCTGAACATGCGAATTGGCCCTTAGCCAGCATGGAAGGGCTCCAGGGCCGGCCCCCTTGAGCATGTCGGCAGGGAGACAAAGCAGCCAGCGCAGTCTAACCAGAAGAGTCGCTGGGCATGATCGGAGGGGCTCCTGGGCAAGTCAGAGGGTCCCCTGGCTGGACCGAAAGGGTCCCTGGCCGTTCGGAAGGCGCCCCTTGAACATGTCGGATGAGTTCCTAACAAGACTGGAGGGGCCCTTGGGCAGATCGGAGGGCCCCTGAGCATGTCGGCAGGGCGACAAAGCAGCCAGTGCAGTCTCTGGCCAGGTCGGGAAGACCTCTGCACAGGCCGAAATGGTTTCCCTTGACACACAAGAGGGGCTTGTTGGAAGGTCAGAGGAACCCCTGGTCAGAACGGAAGGGCCCAAAGCACGTGGAGATCCCAGATTAAAATTAAATACGAGAGGACTTAATCCACAAGAAAAATATTAAAATCGGAGATTTCTGGTATATTGTAACACCCTTCGTCACGCGATTAAGAGGCATTTGGTAACAAGTCATTGCTCGTATTTTAAACGAGCAATGAACTGTTACCGAATGCCTCTTAATCGCTAACGAAGGGTGTTACAATATACCCGAAAGCTCCTATTTTATTTGTTTTTATTGTGGAGTAGGTCCTCTTTGTATTTAATGTATATCACCCACTCCACATCATGTCTTTCCGCGGATCCCAGATGAGTCCCGGAACAGGTCAGAAGAGCGTTGAAAAAGGTCGGAGGGGCACTAGACGATCTGAATGGACCCTGGGCCTTTCAACAGTAAGAATGCAGTTGTCGGGGAATACAACTCAAAATTTTCGCGCCTCTCCTCGGCACAATTTAACCACAAATTAAATTATATGCGGGTTAGAAAAACGAATCGTGCCGTTTCTCCGCGCATTTATGAGTTATGTTGCTACTTTTCCTATATAATTGGGCAAAATAGTTCGCTTTAGCACCTTTTTCCGCACTTTTAAACGCATAATAACATTTGTAGAGGTCCGCAACCATACGCAATGCGAAGCATTGATGAGAATGCATATCCAGGGCACAAGACTCAAAAATTTTGCGCCGCGAGTTCCAGGTCTTGTGCCTATAAAATATTTGAAGTTGGTAGTATAGCTGATTCCAATTGGTGTCGCTGGTTCCAAAGTTGATATAACAGTTTGCTAACTCCAGCTCCTAAAAGTTGGTATGGCCCCATGCCATACCTGTCATACTGCATTCTCCATCCTTGTAGCGTGCCTTTTCATCCGTTTTGTTGGCCCTTTCAACGCTTGGAAATGGGCCCTTACAACGCTCGGGAAGGGGGCCTTTTCGAGGCGCCGCCGCCCCCCCCCCCCCCCCCTCCCCTGGACGAAATACTGGCTACGTGCCTGGACGGGAGCTGCTACATCTGGGGACGCAGACTGCAACAGAGCTGAGACAAGAGCTGGCACAGCTGACACACCTGAGACGGGAGCTGACACAGCTGAGACGGGAGCTGACACAGCTGAGACGGGAGCGTGCTCGCTCTCGGTCGGCTGGCTTGCTGCAGTTCAGTCGTGAGGCGGGAGCAGACACAGCTGAGACGGGAGCTGACACAGCTGAGACGGGAGCTGACACAGCCACGAGGACGGGAGCTGACACAGCTGAGACGTGGAGCTGACACAGCTGAGACGGGAGGCTGACACAGCTGAGACGGGAGCTGACACAGCTGAGACGGGAGCTGACACAGCTGAGACGGAGCTGACACAGCCGAGACGGGAGCTAACACAGCTGAGACGGGAGCTGACAGCTGAGACGGGAGCGTGCTCGCTCTCGGTCGGCTGGCTGCTGCAGTTCAGTCGTGAGGCGGGAGCTAACACAGCCTCGAGACGGGAGCTGACACAGCTGAGACGGGAGCTGACACAGCTGAGACGGGAGCGTGCTCGCTCTCGGTCGGCTGGCTGCTGCAGGTTCAGTCGTGAGGCGGGAGCTAACACAGCTGAGGCGGGAGCTGACACAGCTGAGGCGGGAGCGGACACAGCTGAGACGGGAGCTGACACAGCTGAGACGGGAGCGTGCTCGCTCTCGGTCGGCTGGCTGCTGCAGTTCAGTCGGTGGGATACTCGAGCCTCGCTCTCGGTGGTTCGGTCGGCTGTTTAGGGAAGCCTCGTCTCCCTCTCGCTGAGATTGGCGCGAGGAGCCCCCTCGTCCCACTGCGCAGCGCTAAAAATAGTAGACTGTTGTGGCGGGATTGTGAATTACGATATCCAAACAGCGGCGGACGCCC
>JAXIVJ010013515.1:0-25000 GCA_036785665.1 Chirona hameri | reverse complement strand
CTTCTCCCTGCCCCCTCCCCCTTATCCGCCGCCACTGATTTCAGTGTTTGTGGAGCTCCTCTGCAGACCTCCTCAGCCGGGAAACTGCACCTAGCGCATAAATTGTCCAGTCCGCTCAATAGGATGGCGCTGTGAGCGGGTGCCATAAAACCCTTACAGGAAATGCAGAGGAAACAGCTTTCTTGTCCATGATAACTCCATGACAATCACTACGGTTGTCAAACAGCATACGGAGAATTCGAAAATGAATATTTTCAAAAAATTGTAAAAAAAGAATTAATGCCCAAATGTATTGACGAAAAATCGCAAAAGTGTCCCCAAAAAGAGGCCGGTGGGCACCTCCAAATTTCATTTGAAAAATTTCAAAAAATTCATGTAAGTTTGTAATGATATAGCGCATAATAATTTCACCATTAATCTGTGCATGCTCGCAAAACTAATCGAATGACCCGGCCCTAGACTGATCATGGTCGTAATCGAAGGCTTTGTGATGGAAATGCCATAAACTCAAATACGTCGATTTTGACCTTTGACCTTACCGTGACCTGACATTTTACATTTTGACCTTTGACCTTACCGTGACCTGACATTTTACCTCACTTTGAAATTTTCGAGTATGCCTTAGATTCGTCTCATTGAGAGCTTTTAAATGCCGCCTTGCGCGTCTCACTGCGACCATTGGTTCGGAAGATAACCAGGGGGGCGTTTACCCCCCCCCCCCCCAGTCAATTGTGTTCTGCTGAGAACCCAGTCAATGCCGGGTTAAAGTTCATCATCGCCAATCATATGAATTGTACGGTGATCGACGAGTCTCGCTAAATTCTTGCAATGCTATATGACTAAACAAAAAGTAATGTCGAAAACATTCGTAGATTGTAGTCCTTGTGCAGTTTTAAAAGTCAAGCCTGAAAGCGCGTAGCAACAAGCCCGGCGAGCTTCGTAGCTGAAGGCCTACTACAAGCTCGGCGAACTTGGTATTAGGCTTGATCTGTCTGGTTAGCTGGCATGCTTCGTATTAGGCCTGATCTGTCTGGTTAGCTGGCATGCTTCGTAATAGGCCTGATCTGTCTGGTTAGCTGGCATGCTTCGTAATAGGCCTGATCTGTCTGGTTAGCTGGCATGCTGCGTAATAGGCCTTATCTGTCTGGTTAGCTGGCATGCTTCGTATTAGGCCTTATCTGTCTGGTTAACTGGCATGCTTCGTATTAGGCCTGATCTGTCTGGTTGGCTGGCATGCTTCGTATTAGGCCTGATCTGTCTGGTTAGCTGGCATGCTTCGTATTAGGCCTGATCTGTCTGGTTAGCTGGCATGCTTCGTATTAGGCCTGATCTGTCTGGTTAGCTGGCATGCTTCGTAATAGGCCTGATCTGTCTGGTTAGCTGGCATGCTTCGTATTAGGCCTGATCTGTCTGGTTAGCTGGCATGCTTCGTAATAGGCCTGATCTGTCTGGTTAGCTGGCATGCTTCGTAATAGGCCTTATCTGTCTGGTTAGGTGGCATGCTTCGTATTAGGCCTTATCTGTCTGGTTAGCTGGCATGCTTCGTAATAGGCCTGATCTGTCTGGTTAGCTGGCATGCTTCGTATTAGGCCTGATCTGTCTGGTTAGCTGGCATGCTTCGTAATAGGCCTTATCTGTCTGGTTAGCTGGCATGCTTCGTAATAGGCCTTATCTGTCTGGTTAGGCGGCATGCTTCGTATTAGGCCTGATATGTCTGGTTAGCTGGCATGCTTCGTAATAGGCCTTATCTGTCTGGTTAGCTGGCATGCTTCGTAATAGGCCTTATCTGTCTGGTTAGGTGGCATGCTTCGTATTAGGCCTGATCTGTCTGGTTAGGTGGCATGCTTCGTATTAGGCCTGATCTGTCTGGTTAGGTGGCATGCTTCGTAATAGGCCTGATCTGTCTGGTTGGCTGGCATGCTTCGTAATAGGCCTTATCTGTCTGGTTAGGTGGCATGCTTCGTATTAGGCCTTATCTGTCTGGTTAGGTGGCATGCTGCGTATTAGGCCTGATCTGTCTGGTTAGCTGGCATGCTTCGTATTAGGCCTTATCTGTCTGGTTAGCTGGCATGCTTCGTAATAGGCCTTATCTGTCTGGTTAGGTGGCATGCTTCGTATTAGGCCTGATCTGTCTGGTTAGGTGGCATGCTTCGTATTAGGCCTGATCTGTCTGGTTAGGTGGCATGCTTCGTAATAGGCCTGATCTGTCTGGTTGGCTGGCATGCTTCGTAATAGGCCTTATCTGTCTGGTTAGGTGGCATGCTTTGTATTAGGCCTTATCTGTCTGGTTAGGTGGCATGCTGCGTATTAGGCCTGATCTGTCTGGTTAGCTGGCATGCTTCGTATTAGGCCTGATCTGTCTGGTTAGCCGGCATGCTTCGTAATAGGCCTTATCTGTCTGGTTAGCTGGCATGCTTCGTAATAGGCCTTATCTGTCTGGTTAGGTGGCATGCTTCGTATTAGGCCTGATCTGTCTGGTTAGCTGGCATGCTTCGTAATAGGCCTTATCTGTCTGGTTAGCTGGCATGCTTCGTATTAGGCCTTATCTGTCTGGTTAGCTGGCATGCTTTGTATTAGGCCTGATCTGTCTGGTTAGCTGGCATGCTTTGTATTAGGCCTTATCTGTCTGGTTAGCTGGCATGCTTAGTATTAGGCCTGATCTGTCTGGTTAGCTGGCATGCTTCGTAATAGGCCTTATCTGTCTGGTTAGGTGGCATGCTTCGTAATAGGCCTTATCTGTCTGGTTAGCTGGCATGCTTCGTATTAGGCCTGATCTGTCTGGTTAGCTGGCATGCTTCGTAATAGGCCTTATCTGTCTGGTTAGGTGGCATGCTTCGTAATAGGCCTTATCTGTCTGGTTAGCTGGCATGCTTCGTATTAGGCCTGATCTGTCTGGTTAGCTGGCATGCTTCGTATTAGGCCTGATCTGTCTGGTTAGCTGGCATGCTTCGTAATAGGCCTGATCTGTCTGGTTAGCTGGCATGCTTCGTAATAGGCCTGATCTGTCTGGTTAGGTGGCATGCTTCGTAATAGGCCTTATCTGTCTGGTTAGCTGGCATGCTTCGTAATAGGCCTGATCTGTCTGGTTAGGTGGCATGCTTCGTATTAGGCCTTATCTGTCTGGTTAGGTGGCATGCTTCGTATTAGGCCTTATCTGTCTGGTTAGCTGGCATGCTTCGCAATAGGCCTGATCTGTCTGGTTAGGTGGCATGCTTCGTAATAGGCCTGATCTGTCTGGTTAGCTGGCATGCTTCGTAATAGGCCTGATCTGTCTGGTTAGGTGGCATGCTTCGTAATAGGCCTGATCTGTCTGGTTAGGTGGCATGCTGGTCCTACGCCGTGCCTCATCACAGCACAACAATACACTCAACATGCAATATGCGTTGCACGGGCAGTGCATCAGTGCACTCATTTTTCAGGATTAATCGTACTCATGACTTGCCGTGGTACTCATTAATCGTGCATGACTTGCCGTGGTATGCGCAGTGGAGTGCGATGCTTTGATTTTGTCTGATACTTTTAAAATTATAAACGGAAACCTTATCTTTATTTGATCCTAATTTTGTTATGGCCAAGAAATATTGCTTATCTTGATTAAGATTACTCGCAGGGTGGCTCTGTCATTCAACCCGGCATTTGGGAAAATGGAGAATGTTCTACCCCAGGCCATAGATACAAGGTACCACCGTCCGGCGATTTTAGCTGAGCGTGACGTCATAGAGGTTCGTATACGAATTATGATAAAAATGAAATCGATGGCACGTGATTCAACTTAACCATGTCCTCTAGGTGCAAATAAGCACGCCTTTCCAACTTGCTGCGATACCAACAAGCACATACACACATTTAATTCAGTTCAGGGGAATATAGTAAAACTAATACATATATGATCATGGGGATGATAACTATGATGATGATGATAATGATGATGATGATGTGTTGATTCATATTTAAGGGTCAACAACAACAAATGCGATGGCAGATATATATTAATCACGTATTTGATCAGAGACAAGCTCTTAATCTCAAGATCGCTTGTGCATGCCAGGGGTGAAACCAAGGAGTGGGCCATTTGCCCCAAAAACGACTGAAATCGGCTGGAAGTCTAGTAAAAGTCGCGTTCATGATTTTAGTCTAAATACCAGCAGTTTGGGGAGGAGTCAAAGAGCCGATGGTAATAATTGGTGCTTAATATGCGCACGCGTGTGCGTGCGTGCGCACGCACGTTCTTTGCAACGAGCCAGAGCATCACACAGATAGAAAATGTTATGATCGAAAAATACTTGTCAAAAAACGTAAAAGCCGAGGAGCGTTCACCCAATCATCATCCAACATGACATTTCACCGTACACATATCACCAGCAGTGTCACCACAAGACCGAGTCCTCCCATCACCGCACACATATCACCAGCAGTGGCACCACACGACCGAGTCCTCCCATCACCGCACACATATCACCAGCAGTGTCACCACAAGACCGAGTCCTCCCATCACCGCACACATATCACCAGCAGTGGCACCACACGACCGAGTCCTCCCATCACCGCACACATATCACCAGCAGTGGCACCACAAGACCGAGTCCTCCCATCACCGCACACATATCACCAGCAGTGGCACCACACGACCGAGTCCTCCCATCACCGCACACATATCACCAGCAGTGGCACCACAAGACAGAGTCCTCCCATCACCGCACACATATCACCAGCAGTGGCACGACAAGACAGAGTCCTCCCATCACCGCACACATATCACCAGCAGTGGCACCACAAGATCTTGGCCATCCCGTCACAGTGCAGACGGATTTCTGAGATTTGGCATCACTGCCGCGTGCTGCGACAATGGCATTTTAACTGATTTTGACTGCGCCTTCTCGAAGCGTTTTCTATCATCCTACCATCTACCATCTACCATCTACCATCTACCATCTACCATCTACCATCCTTTAATCCTTTTTTCTACCATCCTTTAATATCCGGTAGGAAGCATGATATTTGCTCGGAGCCAGCTTTCGTTGTTTGGGCAGTCGCTTCATTAGAGCCAGGTGTCAGTGCGATAGGACATATCCCTCGGCGAGCGACCTGTGATGAGATCCCAACTAATCCTGGATCGTTGATAATTAAGTGTTCGTCAGTATCTGGTGCATAAATGCTAAATTATATCACATACGGGATAACTGAATTATTCACATTTTCATGTTCGTTATTTGCTACTTATCGGATGTGTCCAGATTGACAAATTCGCTTTTCGCCTAGGTTTAGATAGGAGAAACTTGGCCACTGGAGTTTCGTTGGAAGAAATGCCGACTGTTTTATTGTATCTGTTCACTATCAATTTAGGTATTCATTAACGCATATGAGCAATATGGCTGATCAATTTAGGCGATTCGGCGATAGCGAGATTCAGCAAACTGCATATTATTTGGTGCATTCATAAACATAGAGTTTTCACTAAAAGTTAAATCGCTTTCAGTATCAATACATACCAGTATCTCTGCGTTATGAAATCAAATGCACTATTTCTAAAATGTCTGCCATCTGTACTTAACTGAGTTCAGCTCATTGGAACTGAAATGCAATGAGATGAAATGCCGAAATCGGTCATGCTTATTGATGAAGCATATGCATACTCTCTGAAATTGAATGTTAAATAATTGGATTACTGAAGCATGAAAACCATGGGAATTTTGACGAACACTGTGATATTGAAGACGGGCGTTACATAGCATTATGTATAGTACGTTTAGCTGTTTTAATATTCATTCGTGTATTTGCTTACGAATCATTCCATATAAATGGCCTAACCCTCGCCCTACGGGGCGGGGGGGGGGGGGGGGGGGGGGCTGACAGGCCCCCTGTGGTTTTTCTTGAATAACTTTTTACACATGCAGCGCGTCTCGCTGAAATTTTCGGTAGTTGAGTTTAGAAGCATTATACGTATGCTGTGCAAATGTAATTGAAATTTGTTGAGCAGTTTCGGAGATAATCATTTTTTGATGACGTCATGTTGGTGGAAAAACGATAAATATTTTAAAAATGGTAGAAAACAGAGTTTTAAAGGAAATTGTAAATGCAATTCTCCAAAGATACAAAATGGCATTTTCTTTAAAATGGCAATCTCAGATTTTCACAATTTTTGGTTTTTGACCCCTAAAATAAAAATAAATGATACAAAATAAAAATCCCGACAAAATCAAATTTTTCAAAGATGTTAGAAAACCCGGAATATATGTGAGAGAACTGAGTATGGAAAATACCCATACCAAATTTCAGAGTAATATCTTCATTTTTGACTGGGTGATGGCTCCCTAAGTGTAGGAAACTGATGACGTCATTTTTTAATAACTTTTTTAACTTTGTTTTACAATATACGAACAAATAATTACCTTTTCTGTATTTCTGAGCTAAAACTGATCTATAAACATGCCTTTTATTTACATTAAAACATTTTTTATAGGTTTTCTGAAGAGCAAAATCGCTGTTCTGGACGTGGTAAATCCGAGGTCATTCACTTGACCTGGAAGGTCACCCATTAATTTGGAACCTAAAAACCGCATACTGTTAGATTCCTCGCATGACAGGCAACATGCTGGTTCTTACCGCATTGCTCTAAGTTGCTTGGTTTGGAAGGTAACAGGGGGCCTGTTAGCCCCCCCACCCCACCCCCCGTAGGGCGAAGGTGAGAAAACTCCCGTAGGGCGAGGGTTAATGTTCGATTCGAGTGAATGGGATACAAGTTGGGCGATAAAAAAAGAAAAACACGACAGACAATTTAAAACACGCGTCACACACAAGACATCACGGTATGTTAATCAACAAACGTACGAAGGCAGGCTTTCAAACACCGTCGTCACAATTATCGAGTTGGGATTTGAGCATTTGAGCATATTCAGTTGCGTTGCCCTCTAAAAGTGACTACGAACATAAGGCACAGATCACGCATTTGGGCACTGTGTCAGCAATATTTTCGACTCACTATATTACGATATCTTAGTTACCAAGGCAGTAGGCACGCTGACGTTTACTTTGTTCGCTGATGCATTGAAGCTATTTCCATATAAAAGGCACGCGAAGATACCATGCTTTGATAAAGGGTTCCCGTCACAAAACAAACTAGTATTGTTCGGCGAATGGCAACACCTGTGATCGGACGAAAACCACTCTTGGCTCGATTTTCTCTTGACGGTGGTCAAGTCATTATCCTTCTGAGCGAGTCTGATGTCCTTGCTGGTCAATTACCTTCTGATGAAGGATCAATTTAAATAGCCAAGGCTGCATTAACATACAGAAGCAAGAAAATACACATAGGATAACCCCGGTATCAGTCGTGCCTTTCTTCTAAAAAGATGCACAAACCCAACCCCCAAGCATCTGCCAGCATTTCTGATATAGTCGTCGGAACGGACACGACGGCGTGGAATATGTGAAGCGACACAGTGAACGTGATAACGGCCACACTCAATATCAAAGACAAAATGTCACCAGTCGGCCAGAGTGGTATGATGGACGCAGATTTCCCCCGGGTCGACCCCCCCCCCCCCCCGTCGGCAGATGACACAGATCCGGTCCGAGAGTGACGAGGACGGTGTCATAGTCACGCCACGGCAGCAATAGGCCGCATGGACAGGAATAGTCCGACTCATGACTCGCATGCAGCCATTGGCGGAAGTGATAAATGCCACGATTGGCTCCGGCGAGGCCCAACAAAGCACAGGCGAACTGTGTGGGAGGCCAGGTGAGAAAAGTGGTATGGGGTATTATCAATGATATCTCGTTTGGGCAATACACGGCGAGACTTTGTTCTAGTACCTACTTGAGAACAAATTAACTACAATACTGTTTTTCTCTCCAACACGCCTTCATTTGCCCAATGCATTATTTCTTTGTGTAGACCTCGTGTTTGCTTGCATTGTCAGGTGTGTGTGTGTGCAGGGACGGTGCTGTAAATGTTATGGCCCTCGTCTGCGAACAGATAAGGAGGTCCGGGCAAAGCGGCGACAACTGATGTCACTCACGTCCGTCAGTCGTGTGTGACACGTCAGTGGTGGCAGTCGCGTCAAGGCTGCGTGACGTCATTGGTGGCACTCGCGTCAGGACTGTGTGACACGTCAGTGGTGGCACTAGCGTCATGACTGTATGTATGCCAGTGGTGGCAGTGATGCCAGTATTGTGATGTTAATGGTGTTAGTGGCGCAGGGGCGGATCCAGGGAAACTTTTCGGGAGGGGCACATCATACTTCAAGGGGCCCTCGAGCTGAAAAGGGCCCTGGGCGTTTTTGCGAGTCTGAAAGGGCCTCCAGTCGGTCTGAGTGTATTTTCAGGTAGGAGAAAGCCCTTGACAAGCCTAAGAGGGCCATCGTCAGGCCTAAGAGTGCCCTATGCAGGGGCGTCGCCGACAATTTTTAAGTGGGGGTCGGCTGAAACGAGAGAGAAAAAATGTAACCACATTTGTTCTGCGTGTATTTAAGCCTTTGCAACATTTGTAATGTCAGTGGATTTTCATGTTACAGTAGGTACTTGTTATTTAGCGCCGCCAAGCGCAGAAAAATTATTACAGGTTGGCCTGATAAAACCCAGAATTACAGGCGATGGACCTTGTAGAGGATAAGAAGCTAACATTGTATTAATTCAATTAAGCGTTACGACGAACCGAAGACGATGACTATGGCTTCGTTATGATGATGGCCACCGACAAGGGCGCCGCCACCTTCCGAAAGTTGGGGGGGGGGGGGGGGGGGGAGACGGAGGCATTCTGAAGTCGATTCTTGCCATGCAACGTCCATGGGCGTAATGTTAAAATCAGAAAATGTTTGGGGGGACATGTCCCCCCGTCCCCCCTGTGGCGGAGCCCCTGGCCACCGATGTGACGCCGTGAAGCGGCGTGAAAAATTGCATTTTAGGTCGTGGAAAACGAAATTGTAATATTCGAACCAGACCGTGAGTGGAGCCAAGCCTCAAGTAACCCCTTTTCCTGGTTGCATATCTCGGTATGATGCAAAATATTGAAATGAAGGTGGTTTTTCATATACATTAGCTAGCCTCGGATAGTAAATCACGATGACCGGTGGCAGTCAGTGCTCAATAGTATATATGATAATAATAACTGTATATGCATATGTACCGAACTGTAACAAACAACTGGTAACAGTGCAAATGGTTTCGAAGCAGCAAGAAGCAAAACGACTTTTCCGCGCATAAATGGCCCCTGTGGATCTGTAGGAGCCTGAGGGAAGATGGCTTGGAAAGATGGTCCTGGCTTGGCCCCCACTATTAGCTCTTCCAGGTCCAGCAAGTTGGGCACCGCTGGAGCAGCTTCCGCGGGTGCCGATGCCCGTGTCTCTGCGTTCGCGTCCCCTTTTCGGAACTCGGCAGACTAGCTAAACATGTATCCCGCTTAACCCTATTTGTAACAGGGGGGGGATTCCGCCCCCCCCCTCATGTTTTTCGCAGATATCTCCAGAACGGCTGGGAGCAGGCACATGACATTTTTGGAATTTTCCTAGAATTTAATTCCGCATTTGGAGTCAAAATTTAGAGTTCTTAATCTGAACAGAGGCGGTTCCAGGGCACGGTTTTGGGAGGGTTCGGCGGCGATATTTGGCGATAATACGGAAATGCGATCTTCACGGTTTCTTCCTAACTACCTCAAGTGTGAAGGAGTTACATCGGTTTACGGTGATTGCAACAAGTGCAAATTAGTTGATGTTAATGAAATATCATAAAAATTGCATGGCAGAGGCGGTTTCAGGGGCTTGAAAGGGGGGGGGGGGTCCAGGAAGTATTCAATGCTCTGCGGGAAGTAAATAGAGCGATGTAAGGAGCATTTATAGCTATCAAGATGTAAAAGATAGCTTCTCCTTCCATTATTTTAATAATTTATTGCATATAGAGTTGCAGGGGCGTGTTCAGGCACATGAAAAGGGGGGTGACTGGCATGGTGATGACGATATGCCAGCGATGACGGCGCAATAGACGGTTAACTTATAATGATATATGCACATATGAGGCCAGGAGAGGGAATACAATCATTTTTGTTGCAGAGGCGCGCTCTGGAATGGAAGAAAGGGGTCATATTATTGCAAGGAAACTAAGATGCATGGGCCTACAATGGCATAACATACTGCAGTTTTCGGATGAAACGCGTCACAGGGTACCCTACGAACGATTATGAGATAATAGGCGAGTCCAGGTAGGGTAAAAAGGGGGGTAAGCAATGTTAATTGAAGTTGTAAGTGAAATAGTCACTGTTGACTAGTTAGTATCATACTAGCGGATAATATACTTATCAAAAGGTCTTGCGCCTCTCCAGTTGGATCCTGGATGCGCCATGATGAAGTACAACATGCAAAATGGAACTATCTACGATCAGTAACATATTTAAAGTGCTGGGTAGCAACATGCCTGCGGTTAATATTTTTCCTATTTGACCTCCCTTTTTCACTAACCTGGTACCGCCTATGGCGAAAAATATGATTTATAACTGTGTTTTCTAATGGCACAATAACATACCATATCATTTATTTAAAAAAACATACAAAAATAGTTTTATTCCGCATTTACTTCACCCCCATATTAAGACATAAAGATATAAAAGAAAAGTGCAACAAAGAGCCTCTTGGGCCCATCCGAGGTTGCACCCCACCCAACCCCCCCCCCCCCCTCCACCAGTCTCGCCCCTTCAAATCACCTTACTCTACCTGCATAAAAGAAGGCTAATCCCACGAGTATTTATGAACTAATCCCTTCTCTGTAAAGTATTTATCTAATCTAATTTTGAAGGAAGCAAGTGTCACTGCATCAGCGACATCCCCTGGTAGCATATTCCAATGTCCTACAACCCTTCTACTGAAAAATGACTGTCGTAGCCTAGTCCTACTTTGTTTCATAATGAGTTTATGCTGATGACCTCTACCTCGATTTTCCCTATTGAACTCAAACATACCCTTTAAATATCCAGAATGCTGACTATTTACAAATTTGAAGACTTCAATTAGATCTTCTCTTAGCCTTCTATATCTAAGTGAAAATATTGAGTGACCTGCACACGCCTATGATTTTTGAATTTTCCAAAGTGATCGCCATATATAAATCATAAATCTCCATTTCAATCTATCGATTCCCAGATTGGTTGTGTTACAATCGGTTGATAAACATGACAGCTGTGTTGGATGATATATAACACTAAAATTTGTAGTTTTTGCCCCCCTGTTGCCCCCTATCAAAAATGTCGATTTTGTTTTAGAAATGTAGATCGTGATGAGGGGAACCAAACGCCGTTTGATTTTTGAAAATCGGATGGGTAGATCTCGAGATCTCCTGGGGGCAAAATCCGCCCCCCCCCCTGTTACAAATAGGAGTAGCCAGGAGCCTGTTACAAATAGGGTTACAAGTTAATATTTTATGAAGAGAGTGGGACCTGGGGTCAGCAATTACCGCCAATAGCCTCTGCCAGACATTTAATGGAATTAATTTTCCCATTTTCCAAATTTGTATAAGCAATTGCGAAACTTGTGTCATGCCGCGAAGCGTCGCGAAATTTTCCCGTTTTTAAACTTTGGAATAATAGCGGGATTTTGACTGTTGCAAAGGCAATTTTTACGATAAATTGTTAACTTTCCCCGAAAAAAGTGTGTGCGTTCGGGGGGGGGGGGGGCGGTCGACCCCCCACCTTCTGAGAGTTGATGTCCGGACCCTCTCCTTCCCGACCCCCCCGTCGGTGACGCCCCTCACCCTGTCAGTCTTGTAGGGCCCTTGCAAGACTTGAGAGCGCCCTATGCTGGTCTGGAGGATCACTGGTAGGTTTGAAAGGGCCCTCGGTCGTGCTGAGAGGGTCCTGTGCCGGTGTGAGAGGGCCCTAAGGTCGGTAAGAGAAGTCCCTCAGTCTCTTTGAGTGTACTATCGATGGGCCTGAGAGGGCCCTGTCTAAGCCTGAGAGAGCCATTGCCAGACTTGAATGGCCCTCCGTCCGTTTGAGAGAGCCATTGCCAGGCCTGAAAGGGCTCAGACCAGGCCTCTGGCTCAGGCGGGCCCAAATGGCTCGCCTGGTGTCCGGTATAGGGTCCTCTGTCGCCTAGTAAAGGCCCTCTCAGACCGGCTTAGGACCATCTGAGGCCTGGAAGGGATCCTCTCAAACAGGCGCAGGCCCTTTTCAGGTCCGTCAAGGGCTATTTCTGACTAATGTAGTGTCCAGGGTTGTGCTTGACTCCGAGTCGGTGAGTCAAATTTGACTCAAAACTGACTCAACTCAACTTGAATCAGAGTCGAGTCGCTTAAGAAAAATAGGGACGCAACTTGAGTCAGAGTTGAGTCACATGGATGTCGCTTGAGTCAAAGTTGAGTCGCCTGGATGCTGCTGAAGTCAAAGTTGAGTCGATTCATCTTCTTACGAGTCAGAGTCACATCTGACGAGAAAAACAAATCCTAGCAACTAAATAATCAAGGCGTCCAAACAATGTTCTATAGTGTGAGAGTGTGAGTTTTGGGTGTTTTTCAAACCCACTGAAAGGGCTCTCCCGAGCGTTGAAAGGGCCCTATTCCCGATCATTGAAAGGGCCCAGCAGACCCTCTGACCTGCACATGGGACCTTTGAACTTCCCAGGGGCCCTCTGGTCTGTCCAGGGACACTCCAGCCTGCTTAGGGACCCTTTCGACCTGAAAGGGACTGCGCTGGCTGCTTTGTCGCCCTGCCGACATGCCCAGGGGCCCTCCGGCCTGCCCAGGGGCCCTCTATGCTGTCTAGGGGCCATTCGGCATGTGCAGGGCTCTTCTGACTCGCCCAGGGGCCCTTTCGGTCTAGCCAGGATACTTCTGACCTGGACAGGGGCCCTTTGAACTTCCATGGGGCCCTCTGGTCTTTCAGAGAGGGCCCTGTTGGCTCTTAGGACCTCTGAAGTGCTCTACACTCTCTAAAGACCACTTTGCGTGGTCTCTTAGAGAGCCCATGATACCGCGCTTCGCGCGGTATCGTCGGCCCTTTTCGGCGCGCTACGCGCACCGAAAAGGGCCCTCCTCAGATGTTTCGGGAGGGGCACGTGCCCCCTGTGCCCTCCCCCTGGATCCGCCCCTGTAGTGGCGTCAGTATTGTGAGCGATGTCGGTGTTGTGAGTGACGTTATCGTTGTAAGTGACGTAAGTGACGTCAGATTGTGAGTTATGTCGGTCATGCCAGGCATTGGGCTGTAGTAGGCTTTTCATCATGAAGGATTGCAAAGCGAAAAAAATTGTCTGCACCGTAGGTAAGATGAACTATTTGTGGCTGTGTAAAAATGATTAAAGGGACTATCCCACCTTAACATTATATTTGAGTTGATATAGCCATTTTGATGGCTTGGCATTGAAATTAAGTATGGTAGCAGTTAAAACAACCACAATGATCTAATCAAAAAGATATTCGAGTTTGATTTTGACATCTGTAAAAAAATAAGGCTTATGTGTATTTGAATAGGGCCTCTAAACCGATAGCGTCGTCTCTTTACCCAACTGGTAATGATAGTCGACTTGTTTGTCATATTTTCAGCCTCTCAGGTCAGCCTTGGAATATTTTCGTCTTTCATTTATCGATCCCCGGGTTGTTCGCAATCTAGACCAATCTAGACACCGGGTGGTTCGCTTTTTCTGCGCAATAGATGTCGACAAAAAAATGGTGTCATACATTTGGCAGCACAAAGGATTTCCCTGTTATTAAAAAAAAAATGACGTCACCAACCCAACTTTCCGCTTAAAACTAAACGTTGAATATCTTCAAAGATAAACATTTTTTCGCAAAAAGTTCACGAACATGTTCAGCTGACCTCGCGTGACATGTAGACATACAATTAAGTGTGATTCGACAACTTTTACAAAGGTGGGACAGTCCCTTTTAACGGTGTAGTTTCCATATTATCATCTATTCAAGGAACAGTATTATGTGACGTTGCATGGGTTGCTTTACAGTGCCAGTAAGTTAATTAATTAAGGCACTTCAGGAAGGCTGCTTCTTAAACATGATAGCATAATGCAAGAAGTGGTTCTTAAAGGGAAGTGTCGACCTTAACTTGGGGTTTTGAACTGAGATAGCAGAATTGTAGGTTGGATATAACAATTATATGATCCAATGTTCGTTATTCTCAAAACTCTACCTCAACGGCTCTAGAGCAGATTTTCGAACGAACCGCCAAGGTTTATATCAGATAGGAGGTTTATACCAGATTGACTGATGACGTCACAGCATTATAGTTCAGACTAGCATTCGCGCGGTGTGTACAGTAAGTTTGACCAATCAGCGATGAGCTGGCTCTAGCGAGCTCAACGGTGATTGGTTAAGCTTATTGTACACAGCACACCACGTCTTACTGAACACGGTTATAATGTATGCATTATTGTCACGGTAGATAACGGCGGCTGCGAATTCCTTGTGCATTTGTGGACAGTAATTATTGACAAGGCCGTAATCCGTATAAGAATTAATAATTTAAGATTGAGTGAGTTCCATTGGTTTTTGAACGATGACGCTGAAATGCTGCTTGTGTGGGTCGAGGGCGAACGTTTTTAAGTGAGTATTTGCTGGCCTAGCCAAAGAGAAACAATCTTTTCCAAATCAAATACTTTATCACAGACTGATGAGTAACGTGTTCCAGATCAGATATGTAAACTCACCTGTTTGGCCTCCCAACCTTTGACCACTCAAGGGGTGATGTTAAGGTCCTGGCAGCGAATACTTGTCCTGTCCAACCAGTTAGCAAATTTAGAACACTTAATTTTAACATTTTCAGGATGTGCTTATTGTCTTTCATACTAGGATGACTCAAGTTTGTATTCCTTTGCGATCATCATGTTTTTGTGTGTTTTTTATCATGTTTTTATCATGTTTTACCAACTTTGGCAATACAGAACCTCATTTACCTGCTTCTGCTCCTTTCTGACACGAATTCCCCCAAATAGCACTACTGCTGGTCCGAGTTTCAATTTCTGCCACAGTGCCTGACAAGCTCTGCCCACATGCATAATTATTAAATAATATACTTATTATAAAACTATCACAAGTATTACAATTATGGAACTATTTTGTCCGTTTTATACAGGAAAAAATGAATTTTCACCCAATTTCCTTCTTTCGGCCCATACAATTTACAAATTACTAGTTAACTGAAATTGATAGGTAAACACTGACTGGTCATATCATTCGTTTTTGTTTAAAGGGTAGGTCACCTTGAAAGTTGTCTTGAAATTCAACCATCTTGAGCACAAAACTACGAATATTACTTTCGTTTGGACAACTGATGGATATATGTGGAGAAAGAAGTAAATTTTTCTTCGCATTTCACGAGAAATCGTACGACAGCAGCTGGCGTTCTGGCTCCGCCTGACGCCAAGTACAGTCGCTGACAATGGACCGCCGCGCCGCCCGGGCGGCTGAGCGGATATTAACGAGGCGTCGTGATCAGAGACTACGTGCCAGAGAGTGTACCTACCTCCGGCGGCGAGCGTTCATGTCCCGATCGTGGCCCGGAACAGCGGACATGAAACCGGGCCCACTAGTCCTGTGTCGAAATTACTTAACGTAGGGAGGTAATTCTTTCACCACAACACATTTTTATATCTGCTCTACAAATCTGCTATCTCAGTCCAAAACCCCATGTTAAAGGTGAACTATTCCCTTTAAAGGACAGTAACACAATTTCGAAGCCGTAAAATGTTACATTATCGCCATCGGTGTCTAATTAAAAATGCATCTGAAAAACACGTTCTTCATACATAATTTGCACATGCCAGCCAGAGTCGACAAAATTTAACCGACTTCGACTCCGGCAAAAATGACCGACTCCGATAGACTCCGATTCCGACTCCGAGTCTGCAAGACTGCTTCTGACCGACCAATGGCTCTCATTCCGTCATTAAGGGCTCTCCAGAATGATGGAGAGCTTTCTCAGACCTGCACAGGGCCCTCTTAGATCTGACAATGGCCCTCTTAGACAAGCGTATAGCCCTCTAAGATCAGACAGTGGTCATCTCTGGTCGACCGATGATCCTCTCAAAGAAGCGGAGGGTCCTCTCTTTGGGACTTGGGACTCTCTTAGGCTCGAAAACGCTCCCCTCCATGGGACGATTGAGCAAGGGCGGCGCCACCTTCCGAAAGTGTGTGTGTGTGGGGGGGGGGGGGGGGGGGACGGAGGCACTATGAAGTCGATTCTTTCCATGAAACGCCCATAGGCATAATGTGAAATCCGAAAATGTTTGGGGGGGGGGGGGACGTGTCCCCCCGTCCTCCTCCCCCCCTTCCCTCCAAACATTTTCGCATGAGCGCCGCCCATGCGATTGAGGGTCCTTTTTGACTGGCAAACGGACCTCTCAGACAGGCATAGGGCCCTCTCAGGCCTTACAAAGGTCATTTCAGAACGACTTGGAGCCTAAGGCGCAAGGCATGGAAAATACTGTCTCAAACCAGCTGAGGCCCCTCTTAGACCGCTGGGTTCCTTCCAGCCTAGACAATGGCCCTCTAAGGCCAGCCTGGGGCCCGCTCAGGCCTGGCAAGAGCCACTCGAGCCGACCGATGGCCCCCTCAGGCTGACTGAGTTCTCCTTCAGGCCGACCAAGGGCCCCTCGAGCCGACCGAGAGGCCCCTAAGGCCGACATAAGAGCCGCACAGGCACACTAGAGACCCTATAGGCGGACCGAGGGCCACTCAGGTCGACTAATGACCCCTCAGACCAACCGAAGGCCTCTTCAAGCTGACCGAAGACCCCTCAGGCCGAAAAACCACCTCCTCAAACTGACCGAAGGCACCTTAGGCCGAAAAAGGGCCTTCTCAAGTCGACCAAGCCGACCGAGAGCCCCTTAAGGCCGTCATAGGACCACCTCAGGCAGACCGATGACCCCTTCAGGCCGCCTGAGAGCCCCTTAGGAAGACCAAGGACCCCTCAGACCGACACAAATCCTGCAAGCTGGCTGAGGTCCCCTCAGACCGAACGAGAGCCACTCAGGCCGACCGAGGGCTCCTCAGGCCAACTGAGGACACCATCAAGCTGACTGAGGGCCTCTCAGGCCAAGCGAGGGTCCCTCAAGCCTACTCAGGGCCCCTCACACCGACCGAGGTCTCCTCAGGCATACCGAGGGACACGCAGGCCGACTGAGGCCCCCTCAAGCCGACAAAGGGTCCCTCAGGCCGACAAAGAGCACCTCAGGTCGAACAAAAGCTCCTCAGGGCGACCAAGGGCTCCCTCAAGCCGGCCGAGGTTCCCTCAAGCGGATCGAGGGCCCCTAAAGTCGACCGAGGGCCCCTCAGGCCAACCGATCTCCCATCCAGGCCGACAGAGGCCCCCTCAGGACGAAGAAGAGCTCGTCAGGCCGACTGGACCCCTTCAGGCCAACCAAGGACCCCCTCAAGCCGGCTGAGGTTCCCTCAAGCCGACCGAGGTCCCCATAGGCAACCCAGGCCGATCAAGCCGACTGAGGCCCCCTCAGGCCGGCAGGGGAACCCTCAGGCCGGCAGGGGAACCCTCAGTCCGGCAGGGGAACCCTCAGGACAAACAATGGCTCCTTAGACCGACTGGAACCCCCTCAGGTGGACTAAGAACTTTTTCAAGTCGACGGAGTGCCCGCTCAGGTCGACCGAACTCCCCTCCAGGCCCAATGAGGCTCGCTCATGCTGACCGAGGGCTCGTCAGGTCAACCAAGGACCCCCTCAGGCCGACCTCGGTTAACCTCATGGAAAAGCCATGGACCCCTAGGCCTCCCTGGCCACGATGACCTGTTGCTCTTTGAGGGCTCGATCCCCTCGATGTTCCTCCGTATCGAACTATTATTTTAGCACGGATGTAGGATATTTGGGATATTGCTATACCAGGGAGCCAAACAGGCTGCATTAACTATCAGCCTTATTCCAGCCAAACAATAAATTTGCAACAAATTTAATTGAACACCATTTAAATAGAACACTCCGATCGCTAATTCGTCATGCTACCCCTCCGCTATTCGCTAATTTGAACGCTTGAACCTTGTATCTACGGACTTGTTAGCAGAAGAGAATCCATGCTACCAACTTACCCATTATATCATAATCGAAAAACAGTCGCAGATGGAATCACAATGCTCGTAAATCGTATACCTCTAAGATGGAATATTCCTAAGATGGAATCACATCTTTACACGATGAAATACGCAAAATTCAAAACAGAACAATCTGTACGGGTAGTCCTTGAAATTTTGGAGGGGCTCAAATTTTGGAAAACATTGGGGACTGGAGCACTATTGGGGGGGGGGGGCTCAGCTCAGCATGGGGGGGGGGGGGCTCGGGCCCTCCCAAATAGATATAAAGTTCCGCCCCTAGTTGGTGCCAACTCTGCCCGATGTTATCTCGTTGAAACCTGCCACGTTTTGCAGACTGGTTTGTAAGGTTATCTTACATCAAGTGGACTTATGATCATTTTTGGCCATTTTCAACTGATGTTGCACAAATGTGCACAGATTTTGGGACACTGCGCCCATGTTGTTATCATAGTATGTTACAGGGAATCATGTCATGATTTCTCCTGTTTTTTTTAGCTTCAACCATCGCGTGCCCAACTCTCCCCAGAACCAGGCCCATCATTAGGTGCAGCGGTAGGTCTGTCTTCTACCTCGAAAAGGACAGCCCAACAGCCTCCTTCTACAACCAACCTTCGGTTACTTGTGCGCCCCCTGCTGGCCGACCCAGACCCGATGTTGGCTGTTGTCTCACATTTTGGTACTGTGCTTATCGTGTGCAATACGGTGTGGTGCCAGCTTTATTCGACCAGCTCATGTACCTGCCCATTGTGAGAGATTGTGTATGTTTATTAAATAAAACCGACACTTACCATGTGAACTGTGTTCGTGCGGCGCTAAGGATGACACTATATTAGCATGTTCAGTTTTCAGGCGACTGATGGCTCTCAACGTAAACAAGCACAGAATGTGACCATATTTATTAAACTGAATGATACAAGCTCGACAGATTTGCGCATCACAATTACAACTATACAGGCTGCATAATTGTGCTATAAGCGTTCGCTGATTTACTCGATTTCTGAACTGGCAGTGTTGAACAGATACATAAGCTCGTGTGTTGACCTGGCGAGCGCTGGAGAGTGAGGCAGCGTACACCTCCACAATGCAAAATCGTCAACGGTTTTTAGCCAACTGAACAATCCCAAAAGCAGAAAACTGAACTAAATCACAGTTTGAACATTGGTCTAACACTGGTCCCAAATTCGTGCACACTGTTCTACGGCAGAAGACGTGACTGTTTGCAGTTTAACATAGCAAAGGAGAATCCGATCCAGAGTATGCTGTCCCTTTGCCAAGCCTGGCTCGGCACGGCGCTCTTCCTCCAGCACCTCAGCTGAGTCTGGCTGCGTAAAGGTAACAATGACCACAAATTGTCAGTATCATATCATGCCTGATTCTGAAGCATGTCAAGTCTGCTTTTACAAAACCGCATGCAAAATGTGTGATCATATGTCACTAGTATGACTGGTATACCTCAATTTCATACACATTAGGAATGAGCAGGTATTGAATCTGGAATGTGAAATACACTACTTTTGTATACACTACTCAGCAGGTCATAAATGAAGCTTACACAGTGGCGGTTCTTCCATTGAGGCAGATGAGGCAGTGCCTTACCTAAATTAGCCAAACATACAAAGTATAATTTTATTTTCCCTAAATGTTCAATAATTTTAGTAGGATTATAAGAAATGAAATATTCAATAGACAAAATAATTTTCCCAAGCAGTTAAAACGCGTCTCATTTTCATGTTATTCCAAGATGCTTGTTGGTATCGATAGGCGCAAATGGGCCTAGACATTGAAATTTAGCTTTGTGTCACAGCCCAAACGCATGTTTCGCCCAGATCTTTGGCGGTTGTCGCCGGGCGCTTCCGTTCCGGAGAAATTCGATGCGGCGTCAACGCGGCAGCAGCAAAGGACCTTTGTGACGGCGCCGTGCCCGTGATTACAATGTTTCGGGATATTTTGAATGTGGATATTTTTCTAATGGTTTAATATCTTTTAAAATCTCCTTTTAATGGCAAATATCATTAACTTATGTAATAGTTACATATTGCTGCAAGGAGATTAGGGGGCCGTCCAGACTTGGATTATAAATAAGACATTATATTTCGATGCATTTTTCTTAGCCGTGTTTGTCGCATATACCTAATGATTTTATGTGTAGGCTCTGAGTCCTATTCTTAACATGCAGTTGCACAATTCTTGTCAACCAGCAGAATGAAGAGTCAAATCGAAAGCCTTACGTGCCGCGTGCCTTACGTGATACGTCCGTGTGTAGCGGTGAAGAATTAACCGTGGTGATCTGCATATATTTGCCAACCTACTAAAAAAAATCACGAAACAGCGCCCCCCCCCCTGACTGCCTCACCTACGTTTGACCCCTGGCGCCGCCACTGAGCTTGCATATAGTTTTTAGTATGCATAACAAATAACACAACATGCAACAAAGATCACTTACTCTGACTCAGCAATGGGATAATCTTGTCGAGAACAAACAAATAAATATTCAGTGCAAATAAACTCGCCAAACAAATGTAGCGGAAGGCGTTTTGCGGGAATGACGGATGGCCCACCACGGGCAGCCGTGACGTCACGTAGCGTTATAATTGGCCTCGGGATTGATCTGCTTCCTTCATGTTTAAAACTTCCAAAAAGTGTCTCTGGTTCCTACTTTGAAAGTGAATTTGTTCTTCAGGTAAGACTTGAGGAACATAACCGTTTTTCCGTTCGCTGACACAGACAAAAAAAATGCATCCATGTGACGGCACAGAAGAGACTGCTACCAGATGGCGTACCTGTTGTGTATCTTACGGTGTGCATTATAAAACCGGCGGTGCACATACAGAGGCACTGTTTACCTAATTCGATTAACCATAAAATCGGGAGGTGTGACGCGTTTGTGACGTATATCTGAAAATGACGTCATTTTGTATAATATTTTATTTCATTAATATCTCCACAGCTCCCGGTTTTTATGACAAATTAATAGCAGAATCTTTATCTGCGTACTCTGTTTAGTCATGTTATAGCATTCGCTCGAATCTACCAAGGTCGACACTTCCCTTTAAGTCAGATTTCGCTTGATTAAAATCCTGTGCTTTCGTTTAACCCGGCATTTACTGGGGTCTCAGCAGAACACCATTGACTGGGGGAGGGGGGGGGGGCGTTAACCTTATTTGTAACAGGGGGGGGGGGGATCCCGCCCCTCATGTTTTTCGCAAATATCTCCAGAACGGCTAGAAGCAGGCCCATCAAATTTTGGGACTTTTCCCTAAATAGATTTCCACATATCGAGTCAAAATTTTGAGGTCTTCACCTGAACAGAAGCGGTTCCAGGGCACGGTTTTGGGAGGGTTCTGCGACGACATTTGGCGATAATACTTAAATGCGATCTTCACGGTTTCTTCCTAACTGCCTCAAGTATAAAGGAGTTACATCGGTTTACGGTGATTGAAACAAGTGCAAATTAGTTGATGTTAATGAAATACCATACAAATTGCATGGCAGAGGCGGTTTCAGGGGCTTGACAAAGGGAGGTTTCCTGGAAGTATCCAATGCTTGGCGGGAAGCCAATAGAGCGATATAAGGGGCATTTATAGATATCAAGATGTAAAAGATAGCTTCTCCTTCCATTATTTGCATAATGTATTACATATAGAGTTTTAGGGGCGTGTTCAGGCACATGAAAAGGGGGGTGACTGGTATGGTGATGACCGATATGCCAGCGATAACGGTGCAATAGACGGTTAGTTTATAATGATATATGCACATATGAGGTCAGGAGGGGGAATGAAGTCATTTTTGGCAGAGGCGCGCTCGGGAATGGAAGAAATCGGGTCATATTATTGCAAGGAAACTGAGATGCATGGGCCTACAATGACATAACATACTGCAGTTTTCGGATGAAATATGCACCACAGGGTACTCTACGAACGATTATACGATAATAGGCGAGTCCAGGTAGGATAAGGGGGGGGGGGGGGGGTAAGCAATGTGAAATGAAGTTGTAAGTGAAATAGTAACTGTTGACTAGCTAGTATCATAATAGCGGATAATATACCTATCAAAAGGTCTTGCGCCTCCCCAGTTTGGATGCTGGATACGCCTATGATGAAGTACAACATGCAAAAAGGAACTATCTACGATCAGTAACTTATTTATAGTGCTGGGTAGCAACTTGCCTACGGTTCATTTTTGTATTTCTTTTTGACCTCTCTTTTTCAATAACCTGGTACCGCCTATACATACAAATATGGTTTATAACTATTTTGTCTAATGTCACAATAACACACCATTTCATTTACACAAAAAAACAAAAAAACAATGGGTTTATTACGCATTTACTTCACCCCATATCGAGTGACCTGCACACGCCTATGATTGGCAAAAGTATGACACACATCCCGCATGAGCTAAAGTGAGATTGTTGGCAAAGGTCAAGGTCAAGGTCAGATCACAAAAGGTCACTCTGCGTAAAATATCTACGAAAGTCATGCAATACATGGCTTATGGGTTATTTTCCACGTATAATTCGATAGTGATCGTCATTTTACCATAACAAGTTCAGGTCAAGAACACCTGTCACTGAAGGTCAACATTTTTAATTGATAAATATAAATACCAAATGCATTTTTCTAGATCAGTTTTGTTTGACAAATACAGTTGTGGCATTTATTTGTCTGTATCTGGTCAATAAAAGCACAAAAAAAACGCAATTTCAAAATTGGACGTCATGAGTTACCCATACTTTAGATGCCATAATGCGAGTCAAAATTGTGATATCGTTTTTGAAATTTGCTATGGTAGTTTCCATTATGTGGTGTCTCAGACTTATATTCAGTTTTATTTTATTTTAATATCTTTGAAAAGTTGATTTTGTGGCATCCCCCCCCAAAAAATGGGGGGGATCAAAACCAAATTTTCACAAATCCGAGATACCATTTTGTAGCCCTTGCCATTTGCATCTTTTGACGCTTTTGGATTGCATTTTCTCAAACTATTGAATTTGTACGGTATGTTAAATTGTGACTGATTTTGGTGCAAACTCGTGTGTAGTGACGTCACTAAATTCGCTATAACCTCTATTTGTTTCGACGAATTGCTTTTCACAGAAGACATCAAATCGATGTAGAAGAGGGTACTCGAAGTTTCACGTTGATAGCGCTATTGGTGTTTGACCTATTACGAAAGTTCATCAGGGGGAGGGCGTTAAACGCCCCCCCCCCCCCCCAGTCAATGCCGGGTTAACAAAACAATTCCCTGATTCTGACCAGCGGCCGATTTATATCATAAATGGTTTCAGAAAGTGGTAGAATTTGCACCTGTTGACCAAGCTTCAGTAATGTGAGTTTATAATGAGATATATTATAAACTCACACACAAGTCACTTCTCGTTAAATGCTTAGAAGTGTGTATTAAATGTCACAAGTATTCTAAGGCTGTAACTATATGTAATATTGGTTCTATGGCGACTATTTTTTAGCTTACCACAATACTTGTGGAAATAGTTCAGCTTGTAGAATATTACTGGAAAAATAACATCACTCCGTTTCAATAATGCCAGCTTGTGGCCACAAGAATCATCCTAGAACTAGAATTGGATGGTAAAATTCAGCTAATTTAACTATTAAGCCCTCTGATTCGGTCGCCCAGAGCTGCTGCATAAAGCAATGTCGAGCAGTGAGTAGGTACGCGCGCCACGAACTAACAAAGCGGTTCCCTGGTTTGTTGGACTAAGCCACGGGCTTGATGTGGAGCACAATTAGTCGGTAAGCGGCAAGCAGGAGCTTCAAGAAAGGCTTTGGAAAAAACTTGAAAGCCAAAACAAAGATGTTCAAAAATGCGTCAAGAGCTTGTTAAAACATTGCAGACCTTTACTATGCATTATATTAACCCTCGCCAGTGCAGGGGGATGATGCCACCCCCCTCGGTTTTTCGGGATAACTCACGTAAATATCAACCGATTGTGTTGAAACTTTCAGTACCCTACTTGTGAATAATTTGACACATATTCTGATTTTTTTAAGTTGTAGGTCACATGACCCGTGACCTTTGACCTGTTTTCAAGGTCATGCTCAGGCGCAACTGGCGTCCCGTGGTATTTATCCTTGTAACCTTGTGCAATTGCATAGTGTTTGTTGTTCAGGAGCATATGCACAGGTGTTTCCAGGTGACAGTTGTGGTTTCCATTGAGATTGTGACATCGATTGACCTTTTCAGAGGTCAACCGAGGTCACTGACCTCCGATTACCTCATATTACTTTTTTGCGCTTCTGACAGTTTCTAGGACATTTTGTGACGGCTGATTTCAAATATGGGATCCATTTTACATAATTATATGTTCCACTGGGGTCATGCACCCCAACAGGTCAACCGAGGTCATTGACCTCAAATGACCTCGACATGACCTGACATGACCTTTTTGGAATTTGGCAGTTTATAGGACATTTTGTGGCTTTGATTTCAAATTTGGCACCCATTTAGCATAATTATATGCTCATTCGCGATTCTAGCTCGATTAAGTTCAATTATACGCATTTACAATTTGGTTTAATGTTGGGTCATTTTGCATGACCTCAGAGGTCACCTAATGACCTAGGACTTTAAATCGGGTATCAATGGCTTTCTCTCGTGACAAGCAACACGCTCGTTTTTAATCAAAGCTCTACGCCAATTAGGGGCGAAACGCTAGGGGGGTTGTACCCCCCCCCCCCCTGCACGGTCACGCACTGATCGGAAGCTGCACGAGCGAGGGTTAATACATGCTTCTTGAACTTCGACTGCTATTGGGATTCCCCTCTGGATATATTTAAACATGCTGTAATTTAGGGCTTATGAGCGTACCAGTATTTTGATCATACTGTACCTATGGAGTATTTTGATCATACTATCTATACCTATGGACTTTAAGCAATGCACACCACATAAAACAAAGTGCGCATTTTGCAACTCACCAGATCGAGCTTTGGCCTTGATTGTCTTACTCTGAC